>CBVK0100352407.1:0-21084 GCA_900067695.1 Picea abies
TGTAAGACTATGACCTAGTGGGGGTGCCCAGACCACTGAGTCTCCACATCACCTCTCTAAGAGGTGGGGGACATTACAGTCTCCCCTTCTTGAAATTGCTTGTCCTCAAGCAATTCCAAACCTGCTTCTCTTACCACAAGTTCCTACTCCTAAGTGGCATCCTCAATGGGTAAATCCTTCCACCTAATCAGGTTCTCCTTGATGCTTCGGTTTCTGAGCCTCTTCTCTCGGAATTCTAGTACCTCCTCCAGAATCAAAACCAGTTGTCCCTCCTCATCCATGGGGGGTAATAACTCAATAGGCCTAATGTGTTGACCGAGGGATTTCTTAAGGCACGAGACATGAAAAACGTTGTGAATTCTGCTACCTTGTGGAAGCTCCAGCTCGTAAGCTATGACCCCTATCTTCCTGCTGACTCTGTAGGGTCCAAAGAAATGTGGCTGCAGTTTCTCCGCTCCGCTTCTTTTAATGGAAGCCTGCCTATATGGTTGCAGCCTCAAGTAGACTAAATCGCCAACCTCAAAAGTCCAGTCAACTCTGTGCTTGTCTGCTTGGACCTTCTGCTGGTTTTGTGCCCTCTGTAGATGATCCTTCAATTCCTTGAGAATGTCTTGGCTTTGTTGTAACCAATCCTACACCATGGGTGCCCTGCTGTCCCCAAAGGTAATCTCCACAAAGGAAAGGGGATCATAGCTATATAAATCCCTGAAGAGTGTCATGCCTATGGATACATGATGGGTGGTGTTGTAGCAATATTCTCCCAAGTGCAACCATCTGACCCATGCTTTCTGTTGTCCTGCTACGTAATTTCTGAGGTAGCCTTCCACCCATTTGTTGACTATTTCAGTTTGACCATCCATCTGAGGGTGATAACTAGTACTAGGATTCAATGTCGTACCTACTAATCTAAACAACTCTTGCCAAAACATACTCATGAATCTGTTGTCCCTGTCACTGATAATGGTCTTGGGTAGGCCATGTAGTCTGAACACCTCTCTGAAAAATAATTCGGCCACCTGTGCTGCGCTGAAGTCTGTGGCTATGGAAAAGAAGTGTGAAAACTTCGTCAACTTGTCTACCACCATGAAAATGCAATCCTTCCCCTATTCTTGGGGCAAACCGGTGATGAAATCCATGGTTATACTTTCCCACTTGTGTTCTGGAATGGGTAGGGGTTGCAACAGTCCTGCAGGGTGTGTGTGTTCATCCTTGTTTTCTTGGCATGTGGTGCACTCTTTGACATGCTTAATCACATCCTCCTTGAGGCCTTTCCATGCAAACCTCTCTCTCACTTGCCTGTACGTCTTACTGATGCCCTGATGTCCTGCTACTGGTGAGTTATGAAACGCATGCAGAATCTTAGCTTTGAGAGCTGATCTAGGAACTAAGAAGATTCGACCTTTGTAATAAATGAGGTCCTTTATGACCCTGAATTTGTCGTCCTGTATTTTTCCATCCAATAGTTGACAAGTGAACTGATCCTTTGCATATTCCACTATCAAGTGATCCTTCCAGTCAACTGACATACCGGACATGGCAAAAATGGATGGCCTCCTGGATAATGCATCGACTACTGCATTTTTCTTCCCCTTGACAAATTCAATGTTGAAGTCATAGGCCTATATTTTGCTTACCCATTTCTGTTGTCTTTCATTCAAATCCTTCTTCTCCAGTAGATATTTAAGACTGTTATGGTCTGATTTGACCACAAACCTTGCACCTACCAAATATTGCCTGAACTTGGCTAGTGCATGCATGATAGCCAACATTTCTTTGTAGTAAATGTTGTAAAGTAGTTCAGGACCCCTAAGTTTTCGACTTTCATAGGCAATGGAGTGCCTATTCTACATCAACACGGCCCCTATACCTTCCCCTGATGCATCACACTCCAAGGTGAAGGGTATGTCGAAATCTGGGAGAGCTAGAACTAGACAGGTACTCATGACTTCTTTCATTTTCTCCATCGTGGTTTGGGCCTTGTCACTCCATTTGAAGGACTCCTTTTTGGTCAGGTCAGTCAAGGGTGTGCATAGTTGAGAGAACCCTTTAACAAATTTCCTATAGTATGTGCATAGGCCCAAGAATCCCCTCAGTTTCTTGAGTGTCTTCGGAGTAGGCCATTCCCTAATGGCTGTTATTTTCACCTAGTGTACCTGTACTCCTTTTTCCCCTATGATGTGTCCCAAGTAGAGTACCTCTGTCCTCCCAAACTCACACTTGGATTCCTTGGCGTATAGTGATTGTTCTTCCATGATTGATAGGATTTGGTCCACATGTCGAAGGTGTTCCTCCCAGGTTTTGTTGTAAATGAGTAAGTCATCAAAGAATACCAACAAGTGTTTCCTCAGCTGTTTGTTGAACACATGGTTCATGCAGGACTAGAATGTGGCTGGGGCATTGGTTAACCCAAAGGGAATTACCAAAAAATCATAATGGTCATAGTGACACCTAAATGTTGTTTTTGAGATGTCCTCCTCCCTCATCTTGATTTGATGGTAGCCTGAACGGAGATCAATTTTTGTGAAATAGATAGCTCCATGCAGCTCATCCAGAAACTCATCAATCCTGGGTATGGGGTACCTGTTTTTGATCATATTTTTATTCAAATCCGGGAAGTCAATGCACATTCTCATCGTTCTGTCCTTTTTCTTAACCGAGACTACTGAAGAAGCAAACGGGCTTGAACTCGGCCTGATGTGTCCCATGTCTAGAAGCTCTTTGATGGCCTTCTCTATCTCGTCTTTATACTTCTTGGGATGCCTATAGGGTGTGGTGATAACTGGTTTAGCCCTTGCTTCTAGCTCAATGATGTGCTCGAACCCCCTGTCTGGGGGCACACCCGGAGGAATCGGCCCAAACACCTTGTGGTGCCTGTCAAGGATCTTTTTAATCTCCAGAGAATAATGCACCTTTCCCTTCTCATCCACCCGTGTTGAGACTTTACATTATGTTGCGTATACAATTTCTTCCCTTCTAAAGATGGCTTCCATCCTCTTGGTCGTGACCACTCTGGCGGAGTTACCTGTCATGCCTCTAAGCACAACCTTTCGTCCTCCTTCCTCTACAAAGGACATTTCCATGGTCTTGTAATTGGTGGTGATGGGACCTAAAGTGCTGATCCACTGCACCCCTAGGATGATGTTGGTATCGGGAAGATCCATCACATACACATCCTGAACTAACTCATGCCTTCCTAAGGTGAGTTTCATACTCGGTATGTATCTGTCATAGGGCATAGTACTCCCACCTGCTACCTCTACTTTGAACCCTTCAAACTCTACTGTAGGTATGTGCCTCCTCTTTAGTAATGCCGCATCAATGAAATTGTGGGAAGCTCCTCCATCAATCAAAACCGAGAGACTTTGTCCCGGCAAGACACCTCTCATCCTGAAGGTGTTGAACTTGGGTACCCCGCTGATAGATGCCAAGGTAGCCTTCTCTCCAGCTGCACAATCAAGTTCTGGAACCTCCTCTTCTCCTGTCTCTGCAGTTTTGGCCTCAATGTTTTGTATCTGACCATACTCTTCCTCCTCTTCATTGTCCAAGGTAACTTATATATAGTGAACCTGGCCACATCCCATGCACTTATGTGACGGATTACAAGGTTCTTTACAAGTGAAACAGAGTTGCTTTCTCCTCAGTTCCCTTCTAGCGTTGTCATCTATCCTACCACGACCCCTGTCAAATCCCTTTGGGTCACGTCCCCCCTGATTCATTGTAGGTCTTTGATCCCTTCCTCCATTGTTAAGAGGTGGTCTGGGTATGAATCTAGGCTTCGCAGCTGGCCCCAAATCCCTCGCCTTCCAAATGGCCTCCTATAGGTTGTGGGGTTTAAAGGCCTTTACCCAACCCTTCAAGGGTTCCATCAACCCTTCTGTGAAAAGCATCATGAGCCTTGTTGGGGACATATCCTGCACCATAACTGCCAATCTCTGAAATTCATCAATATACACTTCAACTGTACTTGTTTGTTTGAGTTGGGTAAGCTCCCAGAAATGTAGCTCAGGATCTCCTTGGTTAAATCTATCAATGAGCCTCTGAGTGAACTCTATATAGGATACAATCTGATTGTGGCTGAGTGTGGTGAGTCCATGATACCACCAATCATGAGCCTTGCCATCCAGGTACATAGTGGCAAATTTGATGGCCTCCATCTCCCTCATGGGGTTGAGTTGCAGGTAAGTATCCAACTTTTGTACCCAAGATTGAGTTGTCATCTTGGCCGTACCATCAAAGTATGGAATTTCTATTTTTCCTGCTCTTCGTTCAAACTCAAAGTTGCCCCTGTTGTTCATCCTGGGTTGATTTCTGAACTTGAGTTGACAATACTGGTCTAGGGACATCTGTTTTTGGATCTTCATATCCAAACTGTAGTATTCATTGGTACTCCTCGCCAATTGTCCCACAAAATATTCAACCAATTCTTGTTGCCCTAGCTCATCTGTGAATGTGGGCATATACGGTCTCTGGGTTGGCTCTGCCACTCATATGTTGGCCAAGTTGTTCATCTGTGAATGTGGGTATATATCTCCTTGAATTGATCCTGCTACCCATTTGACCCTGGAGTGTGTCTCCTTCCAAACTCCCCTCAGATCTGGAAGCTTTCTCCAGATTATGTTTGATCTCCTCATGGATCCCACCAGATCCATCGGCCTCCTTATGCCCATAAGTATCAAGGTCTTTCCCCTTCTGTGCCATTTCCATTAGAAATGCAGTTAGCTTGGATTGGTTCATGTTCATTATCTGCAGGTTCTCGTCAACTTTCTTCAATGTTTCAGAAAGCTCAACCTGTCCCTTCCTGTTGGTTTCATGGTATTCGTCCAAATATCGGACCAAGGTGCTTTCCCTGCAGTTGACGGATTGATGGAACTTGTTAAATTCCGCTGCTACAAGACTCAAGTCTACAGCTTCATGGTCATCTCTGGATCCTTCCATCTCGGCCTCTATTTCACTGCTGGGTTTCTTCCTCTGACCCATAAAGTTACCATTGTACCTTTTCATGCGTCGATCCTTCCACGGGTTTGGAGGATCGAAGCTCTGATACCATTGTAATGATCCCAAGCCAAATTCTTTCTTGGAATCACTAACTACTACTCATCTATTGATGTGGAAGTATTTATTGAGTTATTAAGTGCATACAAGATTCATCAACACATGAAGATCACAATATATTCAAGATGTAGAAGCACAAGAAAAGATATGACCTTTTTATTATGAGCAATGTAAGATCAATACAATAGATGGCCAATCTGGCATAAACCTCAGATGGTCGTACAAGCAATAGATATGAACTGCTACAAAATGCTCCCGACAATACAAAATCAGCCTCCAAAGGCTAGATATACAATGAATATTGAATCAAGTAGATCTGAGTTGTACTAATGCTCAACCTCCAAGCTGGAAAGTGCCACGCCCTGCTAGAATGCTGAAACCCTCAATAATTCGGCCCTGCTACCAAAAGTGTCCAATCATCCCAAGAAATATGCCAAATGATAGATCAGGCAACTGTGAGGACAACCCAGATGTCCAAATTCCCAAATCCACTCTCAAATCCTGTAGATCTGAATTCCTCCACTGAATGGTGCACCCCACTAGATGAATGGAACCCTAGCTGGTTCAGCCTTGATGAAGGAGGCCTCCAAATTCTCTGAAACTCTCCAAGAATATAGATCAGGCTATGAGAATCCTGTGGGAGAAGTTTTAGACTCAAATCTCAAGCAGATCTCCCTAGATCTGAGTTTTACTGAATCACACGACGTCCCCTATGGCTCCAAGACGTCCCAATCTCCAGAAAAATGTAGAATGATGATAACCCTCCAAAAAATCCCTCAAACTGATGGTCCTACCCCTGCAAACAAAACCCAACTATCGGAATGGCCCCAGGCCCTCAGGATAAGCTGGATCGAACCTCCCTCTAGATGATGGTGCGCCCTTGCTGGAAACACAAGAACAATACGGCCTGCTACCTTTTGAAGTGCTAGATAGATATGGGATGAGACTAGAATGGTGTGGAGGAGTCTTTCATCCCCGAGACCAAGCTGCGGAACAAGGTGAGTGGATATTTCACCATTGAGTTGCTCACAAGGGTTTGTACAGCAAAACCCCCAAACTGAATGCTCAAGAGCAATAGCAAATGCTAATCCAAAACCAGAATGCCTAATAGGTGCACCCTAGCCTCTTACGTATACTTTTTACTTCTAATTCTCTATTGAGTTGTAAGACTATGACCTAGTGAGGGTGCTCAGGCCACTGAGTCTCCACATCACCTCTCTAAGAGGTGGGGAACATTACACCCAACAGGATTATTACAACCTCTACCAATCCTAGAATGGAAATGGGAAACCATATCCATGGATTTCATCACTGGATTACCAACCTCAACCAAACAGAACGATGCCATTATGGTAGTGGTGGATAAATTGAGCAAGTCTGCCCATTTCATCCCTATCAAATCAACGTGCATGGAAATCGATATCGCCCAGGTATTCATGAAGGAGATATTCAGACTACATGGTATGCCGAAAGAGATCGTGTCTAATAGAGATACAAAATTTACTTCCAACTTTTGGAAGTCACTGATGGCTAGTTTAGAGACCAAGTTGCTATTTAGCACTGCCTATCACCCTCAAACCGACGGACAGACAGAAAGAGTGAATCAAATACTTGAAGACATGCTAAGAATGCATGTAATGCATCTACCCAAGAAGTGGGAAGACTACCTACTACTGGTAGAATTCGCCTACAATAATGGTTACCAAGCATCCTTAAAGATGAGTCCCTTCGAAGTCGTCTATGGTAGATAGTGTAACACTCCGGTTAGCTGGAGTAATCCCGTAAACATGATTTCTTTTGGACCTGACATGTTGAAAGAAATGGAACAGCAAGTGACTCAGATAAAACAAAACCTGAAGGTCGCTCAGAACCGATAGAAAAGTTATGCCGACCAAAAGAGAACTCCGAGATAGTTCAAAGTGGGAGATCATGTATATCTCAGAGTTAGGCCCAGGAAGAGTTCCATAAAAATGGAAGCTTGTGCCAAGTTGGCACCTCAGTATTATGGACCCTTTGAGGTTCTAGATAGAGTGGGACCTGTAGCCTATAGGCTAGCACTTCCTCCCACAATAAAAGCACATAATGTTTTTCATGTTTCATTATTGAAGAAATATGTACATGATGCTAATCATATAATTGACTGGTCTATGATCCAGGTGGAATTGGAGGGAGAATTTCTACAAGAATCCCAGTGCATACTGGACAAAAAAGAAACCCCACTACGGAACCAAACCATTTCACAAGTCAAGGTGTAGTGGAGACATTTTGGCCCAGATGAGGCTACGTGGGAAATGGAGGATGCCATGAGACATGCATATCTGATTTTGTTTACTTCTGTACATGCATGTCATGTTGATAGATAAGAACATCAAGGACGATGTTCCTTTAAGGCGAAGGGAATTGTAACACCCCGTTTCCCCCAGTCTGTAAAAATGACTATACTGGCCAAGAACTGTGGAAAACCCAAAAATGTGAATGTGTGATGTGAATGGACCTTGTGAAAAAGGTCGATGAATGTGAATAATATTATGAATATATATTGAAGGACTATTGAGAGGGGATATGCTGAAAAAGAGACCACGATGGCTGAAGAAAGGTGGTGGAAGGCACTTGGAAAGGTGGTGTTAACTTCCACCGAAACCAATACCGTATTTGGACTTCACTGGCCCGGAGAACCAAGAGCGGCTCACTGGCCCCGAATTAAATGACTCATCAGGATTGGTAGGTAAAGGGCTCCTCATGAGTAATGAGGGATGGGGGTGAACCAACCATTTGTAAATTCCTCAGACCTGACCACTACGAGGAAAATCATGCCACACGCAACCTCTCCGAACAGAGAAAAGACAGGAAGTGTGGGCGATTAGGGGGCAGACGCGAGGGAGGGAAGAAGGAGAACTCTGGAAAAACACAGAGTGAGTGACAACGGAGAAGAAGGAGAGTAACCTTCGTTCTCGGTCATTGACAAATAGAGACGCAGTCTCGCAGCATCATGGTCTCAGCTCGGGGGTGGCTAGTGGTAAATCCATTGGGAGTCGTTGAGCCTACGGTTGGGTGGAAACAAGCACCCCTCTCAGCACTTGCAATCACATCTGGTGTTATTTCTGAGAAGTGTTTTTACATCTTGCATCTTGAAATTAATATGCTGACATGTATGCTCATAGTCTGTGCAGTTTTATGAATGGTTTGCGTATAAGACTGCCTGTGTAGTGTTTTGATTTAGAAATGGTGGTTGCACGCTTATAATGGAAAGACTACGTATGGCCTATGTTTTATAAATTGCTATTTATACACATATTGAATTAATTTAGACTTCAAGTCTGTTCTTGGGAAATCTATCCCCGTATCTGTCTCAAGTAATACCCTGGATAGATCTCCCCATAGAGACAGCCTTCTTAGAAAGCTCACCAAGAACCTGGAAAAGGATTTGAAGTCGCAAGTCTTAGTAACCTTGTACGAGGAAGAATGATCCTCTTGAAATCCTTGAATAACAATGAAGGAATTACCATGTTCACTTCGCAATAGTCGTCAAGGAGGCATTGGACGGTCGGAATTCTCTGTGGAGAATTCGCGAAGTCCCGAGAGCCGTCAGATCTTGCAAGAGGAGAAGGGGAGTTACGGTAAGCCTATTTTCAAGTTTTAAGTTCGGGAGAAATCGGACCGTAGGATCTGAGTCAACAAGAACCGTTGGATCACTCACATAATCTCATTTCGTGGATTCATGAGTTGAAGGGTTAAAACCCTTGCCTCAAGATTCGTGAGTTCGTGAAAGGCGAAAGGATTTGTGTGGGCCAGTTATTGGTGAAGTGCATTGGAACTCGGTATTTCAGGGTTTCGTGGGTTGAAGAACCGAAAGCATAGCATCAGGATCCGCGAATTCGTGAAGTCTGAAACTCCAAAAAGGTGGGAAGTTCTGTTGTGGGACCCGCATTGATGACGTGTCAGAATTTCGACATTTCGGCATATCAACGGATAGGAGGTCGAGAATTTTGTCCCGAAAGTCCCGAAGTCGCGAGTTGTGATAAGGAGTAGAGAGGAGTTCAGGATCTCGACACTTCGGGTGTCGGGATACAAAGGAGGTAGCGCTTCGGGAAGTGAAGTCGCGAAGTGGTAAAGATGGGGGCAAGGGACACGTGGTAGAACTGCAAGGTGGGTCCATGCGATAGATAGGCGGACACATGTCACCTAGTGAAAGGAGTCAACACCCGTTGACCTCTCACGTCTCAGGGATTCGTGAGATAAGGGAACAAGAGTTCAACCCTTCAACTTGCGAAGTCGCGAGTAGTGAGAACGCGAGAGGGAAAGCTAACATAGTTTCTCGGGGTTTGGTGAAGGGAAGGTGCCAAGGTTGGATGCCAGAACTTGCGAAGTTGTGAAATAGCAAGGAGCGGAGACAACTGTTGGATCCAGGTGATGCAGGAGCATCAACTACACATCAAACGAGCCAGTGTGGAGCGGAGGACAGCTGGATAAGCCAGCGCGCATTTTGGAAATACTTTAGGATTGTTGCGTGATCTTGAATGATCCATTTAAGAGATGACGCACTTGTATATTGTAAAGGACCTTGAGCAGATAGCTCTCGTCCTTAGGTAGATGAGGCATTTAATAGATTTAATGTTGGTAGATAGGAATTTAATTCTAGATTTGATAGTTTTAGAGTCCAAGAGGGAAAACGGATATAGACACCCTCATTGTATCATTGTAACATATTGAAGCAGGAGAGCAAGCAGAGAATTGTATGAAGAACACCCATGCACAAGCATTGAATTAATAGAAGAAAGCTTTGATTCAATCTCATGGTTATGTGTTATTTCTCTGTGTATTGATGATGTTATGCTTATGAACATTTGCTTCCTGTCATACATTTTCTTTTATATGCTGTGTATGTGATTTCATGGTTAAATTGAAGTCTGAGAGGGTGCGTGAATGAGTTCCAATAGTTTCTCTAAGTGAGCCAGAAGATTCCTGCAAGGAGTGCAGTTGAATTTGTTCGCAAGGAGTGCGTGACTGCAGGGTTAAATTGGAGAAGGATTTTGTTCTCATTTCCTCGAGAGTGTAGATAGGCACAGAGCTGTGCAAGGAGTGCGCAGGCCAATCGAAGTCTCAGAGTTGCGATTCTGAGCAAAGTATTGAAGACTGCTGCTGCAGGAGTGCACAGGGTTGAAAGACTTCGACACTTAGACAGGGTTGAAGATTTTCCGCAAGGAGTGCGTGCAAAGTTCCTTTTAAGTAACTGAGAGTCGCAAGGAAGCTCAGGAGGAGTAGGCCTTCAAACTCATTGAAGGATAAGCACAGGGAAAGTTTCCGTTGAAAGTTCAGAGGGAGCATCGCAGGTTGGAGAGCAGACAACGAGTCTCGTGGAGAGACATTTCTTCCTTTTTGTGGAATTGTACGAGGAAGAACGGGTGGACGAAATCCTCCAGGAAGGGTGCGCGAAGTTCTGTCGGTCGTTGGATCTTGCAGAGGTGCAAGGAAGCTACAGTGCAGGCGTGGAAAAGGCTCAAAGTTCAAAAGGGCAGGAGCCATCGATCGGGATCACGAGGAGCAAGGTCCTACTCGTGGATCGGCATATCGGGAGTTCGTGAGGCGAGACTCCTAATCTACGCAACGGGAGTCGTGAAGTCACGAGGTGAGATATCCCAATGGTGACGTAAGTAGTTTGGGCCATAGAGGATAGTGGAGGACAGGTGGCGGAAGTCGGAATCTCGCGAGCTCGGGACTCGTAAGTCAGAAGCCCATATATTGGGAGGTTCAAGTCGCGAGGTGCGAGGTAGCGAAATCGCGACAGAAGAGTATCAGCGTCTCGGTACATCGGGACTCGGGAGTCAGAGAACTGATTGCTGTGAGTCGCGAGTGGTGAAGTCACGATAGTGCGAGGTCGCGATAGCGTGGGAGTCCCGAGAGAACTGACGGGTGTGGACGAGTCAAGTCACACGTGCTCATTAGAGTTTCGGTGCCTCAGGTATCAGAAGTTGTAGAACCAAAAGATTGGTGTTGCGAGTAGTTAGTTCCAATCCTCCGAGAAGTTAAGGAAGGGGATTGCGCGACGAAGAGAACCTATGGGGTGCAGATTTCCCGATAGGGAAATAGAAGAACCGTTGAGTTCTTTGGGCCGAGGGGAAAGAAGGTCCTGAGGAGAGCGGTCATGCTCCGGGTAGTACGGACAACATCAAGTGGTATCAGAGTGGGAATACTCTTTGTTTTCTATAGTAGAGACAGAGAGAGAATTCACCATGCCGCCCAGAAGGGAGAGACAGTCACCCAACCCAGAAGATAGGGAGGTGAGAAGAAGAGGCAGGCCGACAGAGAATCCAGGGATGGAAAGGCAGATACATGATCTCTGAGCGAGATTAAAAGATATGGAAGCAGCGCAGAGATGCACAGCCAATGCTGGATATCTGAGTGACTCTGAAGGCGAAGCTGAAGCTGAACAACCAGGAGAAGTTGCAGCTGAATATGTAGCCAACGAGCGATTTATTAAAGCTATCACCCGGATGAGTTCAAATATGAAAATGGACATTCTAGCTTACGAAGGAAGTCTGGATGCAAAAGAGCTGTTGGATTGGATCAGGGATCTTGACACCTACTTCGATTATGAGGATATTGAAGAGGATAAAAAGGTGAGACATGTTGTCACAAAGTTGAAAGGACATGCAGCATTATGGTCGGATGAGCTACAAGCGGATAGACGTTCCAAGGGCAAGCAAAAGATCAAAAGTTGGGATCGAATGATTGCGAAGATGAAGGAAAAATTCATCCCAAGAGACTACCAAATAAATCTGTTCAGGAGAATGAAGAACCTGAGACAGAAACTGATGACAGTGAAAGAATACACTGAGGAATTCTATCGATTGAACATCAGAGCAGATCATCAGGAGAGCGATGATGAAAAGGTTGCCAGATATCTGAATGTTCTGAGATATGACATTCAGGATGAATTAAGCATGGTTACCATCAAGACGGTGGAGGATGCTTATCAGATGGCTCTGAAAGCTGAGGAGAAGCTGAGCTGTAAGCAAGGTCAGTGAGGGCGAGGCAGAAGTCAGCCCAGAGGCAAGGCAGTTGCCCAGGAGAAATATCAGAATCCCAAGGAGGAATGGAAGAAACCTCAGGGTAAAGTTGAAAGAGGCGGAACCTCACAGTGAGGACAGCAATATGCTGAGCAGAGGGGACAATGTAATGAGCAGAGAGGAGATTATGCTGACGCAAACACTTTTCCTCGTACCAAAAGTAGGGGAAGAGGAAGAAGTGGAGTAATCACATGCTTCACGTGTGGAAAGGATGGGCACAAGTCATTCGAGTGTCCAGAGAAAAAGAAGGATAGTGGGGAAGCTCACATCACTGAAGCGCAGAGGCGTGATGTTGAGAACGAAGACACAGAAAGTGGAAGGTCGTTGATGATGCGTAAAGTTCTCTTAACACCTGGGAAGGAGGTGGAGGACTCAGCACAAAGGACCAAATTGTTCAGGATAGCCTGCAAAACCAAGGATAGGAAATGCAAGGTTATCGTGGATAGCGGTAGCACAAACAATCTCGTTTCGACCGAGATGGTAGAAAAGTTGGAGCTGAAGACAATTGACCACCCAAGGCCATACAAAGTTTCATGGCTACAGAAGGGTCATCAGGTGAGTGTCACTAAACAATGTTTAGTTGAATTCAAGATAGGGGGATATAATGATAAGGTCTTATGTGATGTCATTCCCATGGATGTATGTCATTTATTGTTGGGTAGACCTTGGCAATATGACAGAAATGTGGTTCATGATGGGATAATGAACACATATACTTTAAAGAAGGATGGAAGGACACACAGGTTGCTTCCGATAAAGGATAAAGAGATGATTTCGGAAGTAAGCAACACAATACTTCTCATGAGTGGGAAAGAGCTTCTTACGGAGATGGAGAAGAAAGAATATCCACAATTCTTTGTGGTCAGAAAACCGAGGATTGTTCTGACTAGCACAAGAGT
The DNA here is from genome assembly GCA_900067695.1 of Picea abies. Lineage (NCBI taxonomy): Eukaryota > Viridiplantae > Streptophyta > Pinopsida > Pinales > Pinaceae > Picea > Picea abies. Next base: position 13,019 of record CBVK0100352407.1, read on the forward strand.
GGATGATCTACCAGATGAGATTCAGGAACTGCTGGGAGAGTTCACTGACATCATCATGGATGAATTACCTCGTTCGTTGCCACCGATGAGGAGTGTGAGTCACCACATAGACCTCATACCAGGAGCCAGTTTTCCGAACAAAGCTGCGTATAAATTGATGCCACAAGAAAATGAGGAAGTCAAGAAGCAGGTCCAGGATTTGTTGGACAAAGGATTGGTCCGGGAAAGCTTGAGTCCATGCGTTGTTCTGACAGTTCTTAGTCCAAAGAAGGATGGAGGTTGGAGAATGTGCACCGACTCAAGAGCGATCAACAAAATTACCATCAGGTATAGATTTCCACTGCCGAGAATGGATGATCTAATGGATTGCCTAAGTGGGGCAAATTATTTCTCAAAAATAGATCTGAAGAGCGGATATCATCAGATTCGCATGCGGGAAGGTGATGAATGGAAGACAACATTCAAGACAAACGAAGGTTTGTACGAATGGTTGGTCATGCCGTTTGGTTTGACAAACGCGCCGAACACATTTATGAGACTGATGAATGAAGTCCTAAGGGAATTCATCGGGAAGTTTGTCGTCATATATCTGGATGATATACTGATCTTCAGTAAGACAAAGGCTGAACATTTGAAACATTTGGCCATCATGATGAGGAAACTACAGCAGGAGAAGCTGTTGATTAATATGAAGAAGTCCTCATTTCTGAAGACAGAGCTCATTTACTTGGGTTTTGTTATATCGGCGAATGAATTAAAGATGGATCCAAGTAAAGTGGAAGTGATTAAAAATTGGCCATCACCGAGAAATATTTTCGAGGTGAGAAGCTTCCATGGTTTATCTAGTTTCTACCGGAAGTTCATCAGGAATTTCAGTGGAATTAGCGCAGCTATGATGGACACGGTGAAGAAGCGACATAAGTCTTTTCATTGGACTGAAGAGGCAAAGAAGAGCTTCAATCTATTGAAGCGGAAGATAACGGAACGACCAGTGTTGGTGTTGTCGGATTTCCAGAAGACATTTCAGGTGAAGTGTGATGCAAGCGGATATGCCATAGGAGCGGTCTTGAGTCAGGAGGACAGGCCAGTTGCATATTTCAGTGAGAAGCTGGATGAAGCAAAGCTAAAATACTCCACGTATGATAAAGAATTTTATGCTATCATACAAGGATTGAAGAAATGGAGGCATTACTTGATCCCGAAAGAATTTGTATTGTACAACGATAATCATGCATTGCAGTTTGTGAGTCAACAGGAGAAGTTGAATCAGAAACATGCAAAATGGGTAGAGTATAAGCATAATTCTACATTTGTAATTAAACACATTTTAGGGACTGCTAACAAAGTGGTTGATGCTTTGAGCAGGAAATGTTTGTTGCTGCAGGAGTTCCAAGTCAAAACATTGGGTTTTGAAAATCTCAGGGACATGTATGTAGGAGATGCAGATTTCGGGGAAGCATATGAAGCAGTTGAGAATCCAGTTCTCAGAGATCGGAGCCCATGGATAGATTACATGATCCAGGAGGGATTGTTGTTCAGAGGCAATCAACTGTGTATTCCAAATTTCTCCATGAGGGAGAACCTGTTAAAGGAGAAGCACAATGGGGGCTTGGCAAGGCATTTTGGTCACGACAAAACATTCGTGAAGTTGAGAGAATCATATTTTTGGCCAGGCATGTGAGCATATGTAAAGAGGTTTGTTGACAGGTGTCGAATTTAAAAACATTCGAAGGGAAGAAAGCAGAACGCGGGTTTTTATTAGCCATTGCCCATACCAGAGAGGCCGTGGGAGGCGATCAGCATGGATTTTGTATTGGGATTGCCGAGGATGCAGAGAGGGGTTGATTCCATCTTTGTGGTGGTGGACATGTTTTCTAAGATGGCACATTTTATTCCATGCCAGAAGACCAGCAATGCGACCCACATCACAAACTTGTTTTTCAAAGAGATTGTGCGACTTCATGGGTTGCCGAGAAGCATAGTCTCGGACAGGGATACAAAATTCATAGGTCATTTCTGGAGGACACTATGGAAGAAGATAGGAACTAACTTGGCATTTAGTTCATCTTATCATCCGCAGACGGATGGGAAAACAGAGGTAGTGAACAGAAGCCTGGGAGATTTGCTAAGAAGCCTAGTGACAGAGAACCACAACAGCTGGGACAACATATTGCCACAGGCAGAGTTTGCATACAACGATTCAGTGAATCAGAGTACAGGAAAGAGACCATTTTAGGTTGTATATGGGATACAGCTGAGAGGAGTTTCTGAACTATGAAATTCAGAACAGATTGCGAATAGCAATGCTAGTGCAGAGGAATTCGCTGAGGCAATGAAGGAACTTCACAGCGAGGTGAAGAAACGATTGATAGACTCAAATTAGGAGTACAAGCGCAGAGCAGATCAGTGTCAGAGACAACTTCAGTTCGAAGTTGGTGATCTAATTCTGACACACTTGAGGAAGGAAAGGTTCCCAAGGGGAACATACAATAAGCTAAAAATGAAGAAAATCAGGCCATGCAGGGTCCTGAAGAAATTCGGAGAAAATGCCTATGAGATAGAGTTGCCGGAGGGCATCGGGATATCTCCGATATTTAATGTTGCAGATTTGTACCCATACATGGCTGGAGAAACAGACACTGGAGCTGAGGAACCAGTGATCGAGTGGATGAAACAATTTCCAGTAGCAGAAAAACCATAGATGGAGTGCATACTGGACAAGAGAGTGGGTAAGAAAAAAAGGAGAAAAGAATACTATGAGTATCTAGTCAAGTGGAAGAATCACCCAGTGGAAGACGCCAGCTGGGAAAATGAAGCAGTGATACAGAAGCATGGACAGACCGTGCAGGAGCTCATGGACAGGAGCCCATGAAAATTTTCAAGTCGAGGAGAATGATGCAGAAGCATCAACTACACATCAAACGAGCCAGCGTGGAGCAAAGGACGGCTGGATAAGCCAGCGCACATTTTGTAAATACTTTAGGATTGTTGCATGATCTTAAATGATCCATTTAAGAGACGACGCACTTGTATATTGTAAAGGACCTTGAGCGGATAGCTCTCGTCCTTAGGTAGATGAGGCATTTAATAGATTTAATGCTGGTAGATAGGAATTTAATTCTAGATTTGATAGTTTTAGAGTCCAAGAGGGAAAATGGATATGGACACCCTCATTGTATCATTGTAACATATTGAAGCAGGAGAGAAAGTAGATAATTGTATGAAGAACACCCATGTACAGGCATTGAATTAATAGAAGAAAGCTTTGATTCAATCTCATGGTTATGTGTTATTTCTCTGTGTATTGATGATGTTATGCTTATGAACATTTTCTTCCTGTCATACATTTTCTTTTATATGTTGTGTATGTGATTTCATGGTTAAATTGAAGTCTGAGAGGGTGCGTGAATGAGTTCCAATAGTTTCTCTAAGTGAGCTAGAAGATTCCTGCAAGGAGTGCAGTTGAATTTGTCCGCAAGGAGTGCGTGACTGCAGGGTTAAATTGGCGAAGGCTTTTGTTCTCATTTCCTCAAGAGTGCAGATAGGCACAGAGCCATGCAAGGAGTGCGCAGGCCAATCAAAGTCTCAGAGTTGCGATTCTGAGCAAAGTATTGAAGACTGCTGCTGCAGGAGTGCGCAGGGTCGAAAGACTTCGACACTTAGATAGGGTTGAAGATTTTCCACAAGGAGTACGTGCAAAGTTCCTTTTAAGTAAGTGAAAATCGCAAGGAAGCTCAGGAGGAGTAGGCCTTCGAACTCATTGAAGGATAAGCGCAGAGAAAGTTTCCGTTGAAAGTTCAGAGGGAGCATCGCAGGTTGGCGAGCAGACAATGAGTCTCGCAGAGAGACATTTCTTCCTTTTCATGGAATTGTACGAGGAAGAACGAGCGGATGAAATCCTCCAGGAAGGGTGCACGAAGTTCCGTGGGTCGTTGGATCTTGCGGAGGTGCAAGGAGGCTACAGTGCAGGTGTGGAAAAGGCACGAAGTTTAGAAGGTCAGGAGCCGTCGATCGGGATCACGAGGAGCAGGGTCCTACTCGTGGATCGGCATATCAGGAGTTCATGAGGCGAGACTCCTAATCTACGCAACGGGAGTCGCGAAGTCGCGAGGTGAGATATCCCGACGGTGACGTAAGTAGTGTGGTCCATAAAGGATAGTGGAGGACAGGTGGCGGAAGCCGGAATCTCGCGAGCTCGGGACTCGTAAGTCGGAAGCCCAAATATTGGGAGGTTCAAGTCGCGAGGTGCGAGGTAGCGAAATCGTGACAGAAGAGTATCGGCGTCTCGGTACATCGGGACTCGGGAGTCAGAGAACCGAGTGCTGGGAGTCGCGAGCGGCAAAGTCGCGATAGTGCGAGGTTGCGATATCGCGGGAGTCCCGAGAGAAGTGACGAGTGTGGACGAATCAAGTCACACGTGCTCATCGGAGTTTCAGTGCCACGGGTATCGAAAGTTGTAGAACCAAAAGATTGGTGTCGCGAGTAGCGAGTTTCGATCCTCCGAGAAGTTAAGGAAGGGGATCGCACGACGAAGAGAACCTGTGGGGTGAAGATTTCCCAATAGGGAAATAGAAGAACCGTTGAGTTCTTTGGGCCGAGGGGAAAGAAGGTTATGAGGAGAGCGGTCGTGCTCCGGGTAGTATGGACAACATCACCAAGTCACGGGAGGACCGTTGGATCAGGTACCCCATTGCATATCACGCATTCGGGGGTTCGGAGGTTGAGATAACCTCTTCTCGACATCAGAAGTCGTGAAGTGTTGAGAGCCGAGGTACGAGTGTGGACACGTGGCAGAACCACAAGGTGGGGCCCGCGTGGTTGATAGGTAGACACGCGTCGCCTACGAAAAGGAGTCAACCCTCCGTTGACTTCTCGCATCTCATAGGTTCTCATGGAAAGAGCACGGAGGTTCAACCCTTCGACTTGCAAAGTCGTGAGATGTGATGGGAGCTAGTGTTTAGCCTAGCCGGTGGTCACACGCAGAGGGCGCTGACATAAGTGAGCTATACCCATTTCTCGATCTCGAGTATCGCGAGATTGGAAAGGAGGAGTTGATAGCTTCGACTTGCAAACTCGCGACATGGCGAGTTGCGACAAGCGCCTTTGGGAATAGGCCTTGGTCATAGCGTTGTGGTCGCTTGGGAGTCGTGGAGCTCACGCCTAGTGCTTTTCGCACAAGGGAACTTCCGAAGGACCTGTGGATCGATTGAATTGAGATTCCAGCAAGGAATCGAAGGAGCCGTTTCGGCTCATAAAAGAAACTGAACTATCCTTAAGACCGGTAGGTTGTGCAGAGACTCTGTCGAGGCAGAGGTGGCGTCTGCAGCCTGTACTAAGCCCCGTAGGGTCTCGAGGATTCTGTCCCTTGAGAAAAGGAGAAAAATCTATTACACCGTAGCGGGTATGTGACAACAATGCACTACTTGCACAAAAGAATCATGATGAAGATATTCCATGGCATGGGCCACATCTATGGCAATGTCTAATCGTGTTTTCAACCCCAATTCACACACATCCTCATCATTGTTTCCATCTCTATTAGGATAGAGATGCTTCTCTAAGCTTCCATTAGACATAAACTCGAACACTAAACCTTTGAAATGGAGGTTGGAACATGAGGTTATGACTTTCACCAGATTTCAATGTTGAACCTTTTGCAGGACACAACATTCTGCTTCAAAACTCTTCTCACCCTGGTCATTTTGCAACTGGAGAACCTTCATAGCAACAAGTGTGCCACCATTCAAAATTCCCTTATATACTAACCCAAAGCTACTTGTTCCCAGTAAGTTGGCTTCGGAGAATCCATTAGTCGCTATGTGAAGCTCTTGATATGAGATCCTTTGGTGCTCTAACTTTTGGGAAATAGCTCTTGAGACATGAATGTTTTGTATATGCTTATTCCCTCTCCATAGGAAAATTAAAACCACACAACATAGTATAAAACAAATAGCTCCACTCAGTGGCCATATTACTCTTTTCACAATTGAAGGATGACCTCTTGGTATTGAACAGGCAGATAAATGGAATACTTGTGGTCCACAAAGGTTAGGATTTCCATTTAAGGACATGATAATTGTTTGATTTGCAAAAATTCCTCCTTTTGGAATTTCCTCGGTGAGTTTGTTAAAAGCTAAATTCAAATATTGAAGCATTTTCAACTTGTTGAGACTAATTGGTATTGCCCCTGATAAGAAGTTGGAAGAGAGATCTAGACTCATAAGACTTTGTAAATTTTCAAGTGAATTTGGAATAGAGCCTTGAAGGGAATTTTGAGATAAATTCAAAGACAATAGTTCAATGCATCTTCCAAGTGTAGATGGAATGACCCCAGACAAGTGATTGACAAAAATGTCTATATCTTGAGCCATTGCAATTTTACCAATCTCTGTGGGCAAAGAGCCTTCTAATAAATTCCATGACAAATTCAAATAGAAATGTAGATTATAAAGTTCAAAAAATTCTCGTGGTATGGTTCTTGTGATTCTATTGTGAGACAAGTTGAGCAATTCCATATTTGTGCAGTTTCCTAAGTTAGAAGGTATGCCACCTAATAATTGGTTGTAATGAAGGAAGACATATCTTAGTTGTTTAAGGGGTGCAAGGGAATTGGGAATCTTTCCAGAGAGCATGTGTCTGCTGATGTCCAAGAGACCAAGATGTTGTAATTGTTCAAAGTCATTAGCTATGTCTCCTTGTAATTTGTTGTTTCCTAAATATAATCTTTCTAAAATTTTGAGGTTTCTTAAAGATGGAATTCTACCATTTAAATAATTTCTAGATAAATTTAGATAGGTTAAGCTGCTAAGATTTCCTATATGTGGAGGGATGTTTCCTTCTATCAAGTTTTGTGCTAATGTCAATAAAGACAAATTGGTAGAAAGTTTGCCTATGGAAAGGGGTAAGACACCCGCTAGTTTATTCTTTCTCAAATCTAGTTCTTTTAGGTGGGAACAATTGGTAAGGGCTATAAGAAAAGACATGGTTGTAACACTCCCACTGCGAAGCTGATTAGACGTCAAATATAATATTTCAAGGAGGACTAGCTTACCCAACTCTATCGGCATACTCCCACTCAACATGTTGTAGCTTAGGATGAGCTCTCTGAGTTTTGAACAATTTCCAATGGAATTTGGTATGTTTCCACTAAGTTGATTTCCCCATAAATAGAGCTCACTCAAGTTAACCATATTTGACAAAGAAGTGGGAATGCTCCCTGTGAATTTGTTTTCAGAAAGGACCAAGCCAGTCAAAGTGGAGATATTCGACAAAGAAGAAGGAATGGTGCTTGACAATTCATTTTTATAGAGGTAAAGTATTTGGAGACTAGTGAGTTGACCTAATTCTTGTGGTATACTCTCGATGAGTTTGTTTATGTGAATTGTCAACTCAATCAATGTGGAGATATTTGACCAAAAAATAGGAATGGTGCTTGATAATTCATTCTCATGGAGATGAAGAGTTTGGAGACTACTAAGCTCACCCAATTCTTGTGGCATACTCCCTGTGAGTTTGTTTGTGAAAATTCCCAAGTGAACCAAAGTGGAGATATTTGACAAAGAAACAGGAATGGTGCCTGATAATTGACAATAACACACTAGTGAGACACTTCTTTGCAATCTCTAAAATAATCAAAATTGAGATGTTTCCAAAGGAAGATGAATGGTACCTATGAGGCTGTTTGCTCCTAAGAAAAGCCCCTGCAGATGAGTTAGGGAACCCAACTTCTAGGGAATACTTCCAGTCAGATCGTTGTAGGAGAGTGCCAAGTTAGCCAAATTTGTGCAATTGCCCAGATCACTGGGAATGTTTCCCCCCAATTGATTGTTGTACAACCAAAGATCCCTCAAACGAAAAAGGCGTCCCAACTAAGTTGGGATATAACCATGGAGCGCATTGTTGGAAAGATTGAGTGAGTGGAGAAACGTCAAATTGCCGAGGTAAGGAGATATAGAGCCGCCCAGTTCATATATTATTGGGTCCATATTTTATAGGTCTGAATAGGCTTGTATGCATGCTTCCCTTCAATTATTGGATCCATCGAAGGAAGTCTCAAGCGCAGTACA
>CBVK0100352408.1:0-21083 GCA_900067695.1 Picea abies
ACTCATCACTTCACTTTATTCTTTACCTTTTAAAATCTCTTAAACCACTTTGACTACTTTGACCTTTGGGGGCTTCTAGATGACATATGAAGGTACTCCAACTTCGTAAGGCAATAACTCTCATTCCACATACCACTAGAAATGGAATGAGATATAATATCCATCTAGAATAGTATTACCTTCAAATATAGAAAAAATCATACAGTTATCCATTAAACAAACTTGGGTCTATCACCCAAACCTGGGTTCTCCAACTTCACATGGTCATAACTCTCTAACCGTGAGGAGTTATGTGATGTTATACATACCACCATAAATTCCATGACAAGAACTATCCATATTGGATAGTTTCCCTAAAAAATTCATTGTCCTTCATCTCATTATTCCATAATTAAGAATTGGTTCTCTTACTCTGCAAAGCATTTTCTTGTGAGGGCTTTCACCATAAGGGGACCACTTTGGAGTTCATCCATATTTACTTCTTATCAAGCATGAAAAAAAAATAATGAGTCATATTTACATCAAACAATATTGTTTCCATTACCCAAACCTTTGTGCTACTGGGATTTCTTCAAGGGTTGACATCAATGACAGCCAGCCTTAATCAACAAAAGAGATGGATCAGTCTCCTTCGAAAATGATGATTCAGCTAAAATCATTGGAAAAGACACGCTCATATTTGGAAACAATAATACCAAGGAATAAAATGTTCTACTAATATAAGATATGAAACACAATATTCTAAGTGTAAGTCAAATGTGTGGCCAACGTCATAAAATTACTTAACCTATCTTTATCACCTATCATGTGTTTTGAATAGCCACTGTCAACATACCAACCACATTTCTTATGCTTAGCTTGTAGAGCCAGTGTGAATTCTTCATTGCTATATTGATTCTTCTTTCTTATCCATGTCCTCTTGTGAGTTTCTTGTCTATGACTTTTGTTATTTTGTTGTGGTTCTATAGGAGGTATTGTCACTCTACAATCTTTGGCCATGTGTCCAAATTTTTTACACATAAACAACTTTGAAATTTATACACAAAAGGGTTATCTAAGAAGGCCTAGTGAAACACAGAGAAGACATTAGAACAAGTTTGAATCATTGAGAAATGAAATGGAATGCTAAAAGTGTAAAAAATTTGGACATGTGGCCAAATATTGTAGAGTGACAGTCCCTCCTAGAGAACCACAACAAAACAACAACAGTCACAGAAGGAACCTCAGAAGAGGACATGGATAAGAAAGCAGAATCAGTATAGCAATGAAAAATTCACACTCGCTCTACAAGCTAAGCATAAGAAACATGGTTGGTATGTTGACAGTGGCTATTCAAAACACATGACATGTGATAAAGACAGGTTTCTTACGTTAATAAAGGAAAGAGATGGATCAGTCTCCTTCGAAAATGATGATTCAGCTAAAATCATTGGAAAAGACACACTCATAATTGGAAACAATAATACCAAGGAAGAAAATGTTCTACTAGTATAAGATATGAAACACAATCTTCTAAGTGTAAGTCAAATGTGTGACCAAGGTCATAAAATTACTTTCAATTCACAGAAGTGCAACATAAGAAAAGAAGGTTCAGGAAAATTGATTTCAACAGCTGCAAGAACTTCAAGCAACATATATGTACTAAGTGAAATTGGAAATGAAAAGTGTTTTCTAGGAAAGGAAAATGAAGGTTGGATATGGCACAGAAGAATGGGTCACATACACTTTGACAACCTTTTCAAAGTCAACATAAAGGAATTCATTATAGAAATTCCCCATATCACGAAATGAACCAACACTTTATGGAAACATTGTCAACAAGGAAAGTAGAGAAAGACGAGGTTCAAATCAAATGAATACTCAATGACAAGACCACTGGAAATTGTGCATACTCATCTATTTGGACCAAATACAAAAAAGGGTTTAAAAGGTGAGAAATACTTTATGTTAATAGTTGATGATTATACAAGAATGGTTGCAGTTTTCTTTCTCAGGAATAAGTCAAAAGATTTTGAAAACTTCAAGGTCTACAAGGAAATGGTTGAAAATGAAATGGATTCTAAAATCAAATGTTTGATATCTAATAATGGAGGAGAGTTCACTTCAAATGAATTTATGGACTACTGCAACAGACATGGAATAAAAAGGAAATTCTTCGTTGCTAGGACACCTTAACAAAGCATAGTTGTTGAAAGAAAGAACAAGATAATACAAGAAATGGCTTGAACAATGCTAATGGATTCCAAATTGACAAATATTTTTTGGACACATGTAGTGCATACAAAAATTGCATTTAAAATAGAGTAATGCTAAAAAACAACACTGAAGAAACTCCCTTCGAGCTATGGAAAGGAAGACCAACAAATGTGAAGCACTTCAGAGTATTTGGAAGCAAATGTCACATCAAAAAAGAAGATGGAAGAATGGGAAAGTTTGACTCTCATGTGGAAAAAATAGTACTTATTGGTTACTCAAGTACAATAAATGAATACAAGTGTTACAATCTAAGTTTGAACAAATTTGTGGAAACCATCAATGTAACAATTGATGAAAAAGGTGGACGAGAATTAAAGGAAGAAGAAAATGAATCAATGGAACAACTTTATGAAGAAGAAACAAAAGATGAAGAATAAGTAGAAGGGGAAGATGAAGAGGATCAAACATAAGTAGAAGAGAAAGTTCTACAAGTGCCTCAAAATATACCTAGAAAATGAGTACAAAAGAATCATCCTTCAGATCAGATTATCATAAACAAAGATGCATGAGTTGAGACTAGAAGAAGAATCCATTCACCAGAATGAATGCACCTAGCACTCTCATCTACGATTGGATTTTATTTTTTTGAAGAGGCCAGCAAGGATGAATTCTAGAATAAGGACATGGATGAATAATTGGATCAAATAGAGAAGAATGAAACTTGGGAATTGGTTCCAAGACCAAAGAATAAGAATGTGATTAGCACAAAGTGGGTATTCATAAATAAATTGAATGAATATGGATAGGTTACAAGGAGCAAAGCCAGATTGGTATGTAAAGGATACACACAGGTTGAAGGAATCGACTTTGAAGAGACAATTGCCCAAGTTTCCAGAATGGAAGAAATTCGATTGATTTTAGCTTATGCATGCTCCAAGAATATTAAAGTGTATTAGATGGACGTGAGATCAACTTTTCTGAATGGGAAACTTGAAGAAGAAGTCTACATCGAACAACCAGAAGGATTTTAGTTGTCAGAGAATGCATATTATGTGTGTAAATTGAAGAAGGCCTTGTATGGTCTAAAACATGCTCCTAGAGCATGGTACTCTAGACTAGATAAATATCTATAACAGGCAGGGTTCAAAAAAGGAAGTGAAGAAAACAACTTCTACATCAAGGTAACTCAATATAGTATTTTATTAATTGAAGTTTATGTTGATGATATTATTTTTGGAAGTATCGATGACAGTTTAAGCTAGAAATTTGCAAAGGATGTGTAGAATGAATTTGAATTGTCATTACTTGGAGAACTATCCTTCTTTATGGGTATTTAGATACATCAAAGCAAACAAGGAATTTTATTTCTCAAACTAATTATATCAGATAAATGCTAAAGAGGTTCGGAATGGAAGATTGCAAACCAATTATCACCCCTATGCAAACCAATTGCAAGTTGAGCAAAGATGATTATTCAAAGTCTACATACCAGAGGAAATATAGGTCAATTATTGGTAGCTTACTATATGTGACAACATCCAGACTAGATGTAATGCACACAGATGGACATGTGGCACGATTTCAAGCAGCACCAAAGGAATCACATGTATTAGCAGTGAAGAGGATTCTCAGATATCTCAAAGGAAAAAAAGAGTTCAGACTATGGTATCCAAAAGAAAAGGATCATCACTTATTGCCTACATAGATGTGGATTGGGAAAGTTGCATTCATTACCGATGAAGCACTAGTGGAGAAACTTTCTACTTGGGTGAGTGTTTAGTATCATGGCTAAGCAAGAAAAAATCATCAATATCCTTATCTACAACCGAAGCAGAGTATATTGCAACAACAACATATTGTACACATGTTCTATGGATGAAACAAACTTTGACAAATATACAGGTTGAGTATGATGAGCCCATTCCAATCTATTGTGATAATACAAGCGCTATCAATATCGCAAAAAACCCGGTGATGCACTCCAAGACAAAACAAATTCCAATCAAGTATCACTTTCTACGAGAACAATTTGCAGAGAAGAACAACAGAGTTGAATATGTGCGCACAAAAGAACAAGTGGAAGACATATTTACAATACCGATTAGATGAGAAGCCTTTGAGTATCTTCACCAGAGACTCAGAGTAATTTCTACTCCAAAATGAATTATTTTCAATGGTTATCTTATATGTCTTAGATTTACATGAGGAAGCACCATAGAAGGGATAGTTCAAGTTGGGAGATCATTTTAGGAAGATTTCAATCAAGAGGACTATCCCCAAGGATAGTTCAGTCAGGGGGAGCAGCCCCAGATGGAAATATAACTTTTCCATTGATGACAAAGGGGGGGATATTTATCAGATGCAAAGAATAGGTGCATGGTTCGAGGGGGAGCGATGTTCACAAGGGGAGCATGAGTGATATGACTTCAATATTGCATGACATGACTTCAGTATTGCATCATAGTGTTTTCATCAATTCCAAAGGGGGAGATTGTTGATTAATTGGGTTGGTTTTCATTGATGTCAACCCTTGAAGAAAGTCCGGTAGTGAATTTTGGTAGCACAAAGGTTTGGGAAATGGACCCAATTTTGTTTGATGGATAATGGTATTAGTTTTGATATATTTGTAGGTAATACTATTCCATATGGATAGTACATGTCATTCCATTTTTGGTGGCATGTTGAACGTCACATAACTCCTCATGGTTAGAGAGTTATGGCCATGTGAAGTTGGAGAACCCACATGAGTCATCTAGAATCCCCAAAAGGTCAAAGTAGTCAAAGTGGTTGCAAAGAAGAAAATTTTTAATTATCAAGTGAAGTGACGAGTGTACTATAAGTCAAAGTGGATGCAAAATAAATTATTTAAATAATAAAGTTAATGGAGAAATTACTAAGGGGACACATGGTTAGAAGTGGGTTAGCCCTAAAGTAAGGAAAGTGGTTGAAGAGATTTGAGAAGGTAAATAATAAAGTGAAGTGATTATTGTACTATAAGTAAAAGTGGATACAAAAGGGATTATTTAAATAATAAAGTTAATGGATAAATTACTAAGTGGACAAGTGGTTAGAAGTGGTTTATCCCTAAAATAAGGAAAGTGTGTTAAGTGGACAAGTGGTTAGAAGTGGTTTATCCCTAAAATAAGGAAAGCGTGTTAGGATGGTTAGAAGGTGACCCCTTGAGGAAGCTACATAAAAGTATAAATAAGAGGCAAGGGTCTGTGATTCAAAACACACTTGAATATCATTGAATATCTATTTTTTTGAAATGTCATTTGGGCAGGTTTTATTGATAGAGAAAAGTGTGGCAAAAAAAGTGAAGTAGAAAAATTGTGGTATGAAAAATGTGGCAGAAAAAGTGCAGTAGGAAAACTGTGACAAAAAAAGTGTTGCAAAAAAAGTACATCAGAAAAAGTGCGGCAGGAAAAGTGTGGAAAAAAAGTGTGGCAGAAAAACCGTAGCAGAAAAAGTGTAGCAGAAAAATCATTGTAGTGGATTTGCGGCAGCAAAACCATGGCAAAAAAACACTACAAGAAGAAAAAAAGTATGGTTCTCATATGTGTAGTGTTGAATTTATGAATCAATTTGAGGGTTTTCCTTGTAAATATGTTGGATGCCCTCTTGGGAGTTTATGGATTGTTGTAGAGTTGATCTGAGGAAGATCTACTAAAGTTTAGTATTGGTTCATGTTTGAGGGTTTTGGTTGAGGTATGTTGTTGAAGTTATTGGTACAGATAGAGGTTGTATAACAGTGAGGTTCTAGCACATGGTTTGAGGTATAGTGTTTGAAGTATAAGTGATCAAATCAGATTGGTTGATGAGTATACAGTGAGAAGTTTCTCCATGAGATATTCAGTTTCTACATTTGAGGCATATGTGATCAGATCAGATTGGTTGATGAGTATACAATGATAGTTTTATCAGTGACATATTCATTTTCTACATTTGGCAATTATATTTCAGGGCAGTTGGACTAGTCAAGGACAGGTGGTTGTAGCCACCTTCCAGTTGTAGCCAGAGAACATAAGGGGTTGTAGCCTCCTTCTAGTTTTAGCTAGAGAATTGGGGATTTGGAGCTTCCCTCTGGTTGTAGCCTGAGAGAATAGGGGGTTGGAGTCGCCTTCTAGTTGCAGCTGGAAAACAAAGGAAATTGGTGCTTCCAATGAATGTAATTCTTAAAGACATATAAGAAAAACCATTATGTGTTTTTCTCCCTCTTTGGCTTTCCATGTAAAACACTAGTGTAGTGTGTATTTGTATGATTGCTCATTTTTTCATTGTTTATTTACTCCGAAACTATTGGATGATAATGCTACATTGATATAATGCTTGAATTTTATGGTGAAAAATGATTAAATTTCTCTCTTACTTATTCAACCCCCCTCTTAGTAATCCAACAGAAACAAATGGTTCCCACCATTCTCTCCAAACTTGGTTCTGAATTATCAATTTTTGTATTCACATTCCATTTAGTCAAATTTGCCTCTGGAGCCACCTAGAAGATGCCTTCTCTTGAGGAATTTATCAAATCCCTGACACAAGAGTAGACCAAGCTCATCAACATGGGAAAAATAAAAGGCCCAAATTTGCATGCACTTATTATGAAATATGGTAGCAGTCATCAATATAATAAATCTAAAGATAAAGACAAAAGGAAAGCACATGAAAATTTGAATAAGGAAGGGTACTCAAAACCCTTCATCGATGCCTCTGGATCTAAAGGTGGAAAAGGAAGAAAAGGGGATAAATGCACATACTCCATAAAGGATTTCATCCAGAATCCACATGCACATAGAAACAAATAGATCTAATGACTCAAATACTTAAGCAAAATAACCTTGGAGATCACATCCCTGAGGGTGCCAAGAAGAAGAAGCTAGAAGATCAAAATCCCAAGAAAGGCAGTTCTAGCCATGCTTTTATTTCCATCAAATCCTCTCTCGATTCTTGGATCATAGATTTAGGAGCATCACATCATATGGTTTCCAAAAAAGAATTCTATTTTTCATTGGATGCATGCAAAGGTCCTCCTATTCTGATGGGGGACAACTGTCCAGTCAAGGTCACCGACAAAGGAAGGATTGGACTCACCAACAGAATCTTCGATAATGTGTTGCACGTTCCCAAAATTTTCATCAATATTATCTCCGTGTATCAGATGAAAAATTGCAACACCAAAAAGAAATCCATATTCACACCTGACGCAGTGGACATATATGACATGTAAACCAATTCCAGGGTCTCTACCGGTGAGGTAAATAATCAATCTAGATTGTATACATTTTCAGAATTTATTGAACCAAATTCCTCTTTACTACTTACCAATGCTGATAAAAGTAGTAGGATATGGCAAGAAAGGTTCGGGCATTTAAATTTCATATATATGCAACAAATTAGAAAGAAAGTATTGGTTGATGGTCTACTAGACATCCATTTATCCAAAGGAATCTGTTAGGGATGTGTTCTTGGAAAACATCCTCAAGAAAAGTTCAACAAAGGAAAGACTCAGAGAGCTTCCTCTGATTTAGGTCTGATCCATAGTGACCTCATGGGCCCTTTTCCGCATCCATCAATCAACAAAGTGTTAGAAAAATATGATCGCGGAGCAATAAAATAAAACAAATGCGGAAATAAAACACACAAGATACACAATACAATAGAGACACAGATATACATGGTTCACCCAGTGTGGGCTACATTCACCAGAGAAATTTCTAGGTCCTTCCTTTATTATTATCCAACAAATGAAGGGATACAACCTACAACAAACCTGCTGTAACTTCATCTTTTTTCTCTCACCATATCCTATCTTAGAATACAATATTCACAATGATATGTAGTCGCAATACATTTCCCTCATAAAAGAGGGTTGTCTTCTAGGGGGTAGCCCCCCTCTATACTCCCCTGTATGGAAGAGTGTACATTATTCTTGGGTGTAAAGTCTTCATGGGGTATAAACATGGATAAAAACAAATACCTTTGAATAGAGAAGATAATCAGGTTCCACATCCAACAATCTCCCCCTTGGAGACTAATCTCAACAACTCCATTGTTCTTGTATCTGCTGGACTATGAACCTTCTTAGACTTTGAAAATTTCTCATCTTCACCTTCATTCTTGAATATCAACTGAAACTGAGAAAGAACTCAGTTTCTCCTTGGTTACTCCCTTTTTTAACATGTCTGCAGGATTCTAGCTAGTGTGTATCTTTTCCAACTTCAAATTTCCATCTTCCAAGATGGATCGTATGAAATGGTACCTCAACTATAGATTATTAGTCTTCGAATGGAAGGTTGATTTCTTTGCAAGATGAATGGATCTCTCACTATCATAGTACAACCTGCTATTCTCCTGCTTCTTTCCCAATTCGTCCATAAACCTTTGTAACCAAATCATTTCTTTACTAGCCTCTACAGAAACAACATACTCTTCTTCTATTGTTGAAAGTGAAACAACCTTTTGTAGTTTTGAAATCCAACTTACTTTTGTTTAACCTATAGTAAAAACATACCCTATGGTGCTCCTCCTGCTATATTTATCACCTGCCATATATGAATCAAAATATCCCTGTAGAAAAGTGTCAGAACCTCCAAAACATAATGCATGAGTAGAGGTACCTCTAAAAGACTTGAGAATCTATTGTTGGGAAATAATACCCTACGGACTAACAAGCTAAGGCTAAACTTGCATGCAGATCATGACCTTAAAGAAATCACTTTTGACCTATCACCCCAATACTCAAACCCCTTTTTCACATACAAGCATGGAAAAGACCTACTAACCTTTTTACTAATGTTTGGTGTAGATCCTCTGTTGTGATTTGTCCATTTTCTTACGCTGCTCCTTCCAAAGACAATCCTGCAATCAAGACAAAACACTACGCATGCACGCTATTTTTCTACTTGAGGGTTAGAGATTAAGCATCAATCGAATAAATCATATATAACTCATGCATTGGGACGGGAAAAGTATTATTTTATTAATCTCAAGATGAATCAACTTACAATAATGATAGAGATCGACCACCGCTCCTTGATCCTGATCCTGGGCTCCTCCTCTTCTTTGTCCTCCAACTGCTTTGCTTGAATTCTCCTTAGGCTCAAGGAAAGGCTAAAGGGTTGGGAAAAAACAGATTCGACAATTGGGCAGAGTTTCTTTGCTATAATTTTCCTCCTCCAAATAGTACCCCTACCCCTTCTTTTATAGGCTAGAAGGAGCTAGGGTTTTGGATGAACTCTCGGCCATGCATGGCTGGGAGTTTTAGTTAACTGACCCATAGCTTTTTGTCCCATCGGCAACTTTCCTGTTTTTGTGTTTTGTCAGGTAAACGCGGGTTGTAGTGGGCCTGCTAGCATTTTCACGCGGGCTATAGTGGGCCTACTAGTGTTTTCTTTTGGATAAACGCAGGCTGTAGTGGGCCTGGTAGCGTTTACTTTTTAAAAATGGAGTTTTTAGAAGAGTTGTTCAGTAGTTTTTTGGCAAAGAAGGGATATGAGTTGGCCTAATGCTAGGTAAGCATGTGTGGTGCAATTTAGGGTTATAATAGAATCCACTTTACTGTCTCCCAATGTTCTTTATCTGGATTGTGCATATACCTACTCACAACCCCCACTGCATGTGCAATATCTGGTCTTGTGCAAACCATTGCATACATCAAGATGCCAACTGCTGATGAATAAAGGACCCTGGACATGTATTTTATCTCCTCCTGTGTCTTGGGACACATTTCCTTAATTAATTTGAAATGGCTGGCCAAATGTGTACTAATTGGTTTTGCATTCTTCATTCTAAACCTCTCCAACACCTTCTCTATGTACTCACCCTGAGACAATTTCAATTTGCAATTTTTCCTGTCTCTTGTTATTATCATAGCAAGGATTTTCTTTGCAGCACCCAAATCCTTCATCGCAAATGAATTGGATAATTTCTTCTTGAGCACATTTATATCCTACATATTAGACCCTGTAACAAGCATGTCATCTACATACAATATCAAGATAATATAGCTTCCATTTTCTATGTTTTTAAAATAAACACAGTCATCATAATGACATCTACTATAACCCTATTATGTCATAAACCTGTCAAACTCCAAATAAAACTGCCTTGGAGCTTTCTTTGGTCCATACAAGTTCTTCTTCAACTCGCATACCAAATTCTTCTTCCCTTGACCTCATACCCCTGTGGTTGTTGCATGTAAATCTCTTCCTCCAAATCCCGATGGAGAAAAGTTGGTTTTACATCTAACTTTTCAAGATGAAAATCTTCTACTGCTACAAGACTCAAAATAGTTCTAATTGAAGTCATTTTAACAACAGGAGAAATTATTTCATCAAAATATATACCTTTCTTTTGTGAAAACCCCTTTACAACAAGTCCATCCTTGTACTTCTTTTTTACTCCATCTTCTTCCTTCAACTTGTAAACTCATTTATTCTGCAATGTTCTTTGTCCTGTAGGAAAATGAACCAAGTCCCAAGTCTTCTTATTTACCAAGGAATCCATTTCCTCCTTCATTCCTTTCTCCCACTTCCTTTTGGTGTCTACCTGCATTGCCTCTTCATAACATTCTGATTCACCAGAATCAATCAACAATAAATAATACAATGAAGGAGATTATTGTTCAGGGGGTACACTTCCCCTAGTAGATCTTTTAACCACACATACAGGAGTTTGAGGTACCTGTTGCTCCTGTTTTTGTACATTTTGATTTTTTGGTTCCTCTGGAATTTCTTTTTCAGTGATCTCATCAAGCACTGTGTATTTTGGTTTTTCTTTTTCCTATTTCTTTCCCTGCAAGTGATATTTGTACATGACCTTCTCATTGAATATGACATCTCTACTCCTAATTTTTTTTATTTTTTTTTATAATCACATAAGTGATAACCAAAATCATTAACACCGTATCCAATAAAGGTACACTTCTTATATTTTTCCTCAAGCTTTGTTCTATTTTCTTTATTAATATGGACAAATTCTTCACAACTGAAAGTCTTCAAAAAATAATAGTTTACCTTTTTTCCTGTCCATGCCTCCTCTAGAATTCTACCATCCAAAGAGCTTGAAGGTCCTCTATTTATTAAGTAAACAACAATATCTACATCATCTTCCAGAACTATAAGGGAAAACCAACATGCAATCTCATACTCCTTGCATGCTCCATGATTGTCATGTTCATCCTTTCTGACACAACATTTTCTTGTGGTGTTCTTGGAACTGTCTTCTCTCTATGAATCCCATGGTATGAATAGTAATCATCAAACTCCTTGCTACAATATTCACCTCCATTATCTGATCTGAGACACTTCAACCTTTTTACTATCTCATTCTCAACCAAAGATTTCCATTTCTTAAAAGTATCAAAAACATCATATTTTTTTCGAATGCAATAAACCCAAGTTTTTCTAGTTACATCATCAATAAAAGTAACATAATAATGAGAGCCACCAAGAGATGATACCTAATTTGGTCCCCGTACATCTGTATTCACAAGCTCTAACCTTTCACTATTCTT
This sequence comes from Picea abies, assembly GCA_900067695.1. Lineage (NCBI taxonomy): Eukaryota > Viridiplantae > Streptophyta > Pinopsida > Pinales > Pinaceae > Picea > Picea abies. The sequence goes on from CBVK0100352408.1 coordinate 11,711, forward strand.
TTATTTTCCTACTCTAAGAAATACGACTCTCTTCTATTTTCCATAAACACAATGCTCACAGAAGTCCAAATCAATTTGTTTAATCTATGGAAACAAATTTATTTTGCGAAGTATCTGCATCCCCTTCTCACTCATGTGTCCAATCCTATGATTTCATAGTGTTGTATCCACTCATGTAGAAGCTAAAGAGATAGAAGAGTTAGTATTACCAGTACATAAATACAATGTATCTACCTTCTCTCCTTTTTCCATCACCAATGATCCTTTTTTGACCTTACACACCTTATTTGTAGATATGGATATACAACCTTCACTTGCTGCCATAGATCCCCTGCCCTTGGGCTAAGATCCACACATGATCTTCACTAAAACCATGCCAAGGGTTAATCAAACCCTTTGTTTGAGCCACAAAGGACTTCGGGTTTCAGGAGTTGAAGAGTCCCAATATATCCTACAACTCTTGAAAAATGATGAAATGCAAATTGTCAATGAGGGTTGACCACTCCAACACACACCACATGTTGCCACTAAATTCAGATTTTCAGGACTTGAGAGAATGAACCAACAATCATTCCTCTTTCCTTATGATTCCATGAATTCTGAATTGCCTAAATGCCAAAATGGGCTCAACGTCCCATGGAATACGCAATCGATGGCCTTTCAGGACTCTGTATTCTGAGAGTTCGTGATTCTCGATCCCAAATCACTTGTCGCACCAATTCCTGAATTCGAAATGGTGACCCTTTTTTGGGATTTCATGTACTGGGGGTTTGAAATTCTCGGTTCAAAAAATCACTTGTCTCCTCTACTTCTCGGACCCCGAAATACCGAAATGTCAGGATTCCATTCCAAAGACACTTCTCATTTCACAACTTCGGGGGTTTCAATGCCAAGGGTCCCGATCCTTTGTCATCGAATTTTTTGGTATGCCGAACCCCAAAATACCAAAATTTCACCCTTAGCAATCCTTTAGGCGATTTGGGTTTTAGAGTGACCAAGGATTTTGGTCTACACTTTGAACTTATGGATCCTGAAATTAAAAAATGATCTGATGGCTCAAACTGATCATGATCAACAGTTCACATTGATTCTTGATGTCAGGGTGGCAGATTCGTCCAACTCCTAACCACCTTGTAGCTCCTCTGAATTATACAGTCCTCGCGACTTCATGAGTTCTCCACAGAGAATTTTGACCACCAGATGCACTCCTCAATGACTTCTGTCCAAACGACTCGACCTTCTCCCTCCTGAATCTTAACTTCTATGAGACAATTTCAGCCTCCGTCTCCCTTTGAGAACTCCAAAGGTGTTATCTTTCCTGAGCTTTCACTTGTAAACTCAAGCTTCCCAAAAGGATCCCTGCTCGCACTCCTTGTGACAAACATTCAAATAACCCCTGGTTATTTGAGTCACCAACCCTATGCACTCCTTACAACAGTGGTCCTTCAACCTTCCTTCTGGATTTATAAAATCCAAGGCTTCAATTGGCCTGCGCACACCTTGCACGGTTCTGTGCTTCACCTGCACTTCAACTGGTATGAGAACAATGGTATCTCTCCTGAGCTTTTTGAGATAAAACTTAGACCCTCATCAATGCACTCCTTGTAGACATTCACTGCAATCCTTGCAGGAATTCTTAGGAAGAGAAACAATTGAAACTCATTCTTCTCATCTCTCATACTTCATACATTCACCATGAAATCATACACACAATGTAGCATTGAAACAAATGCATAATAGAGAAACAAATCAACTGTAAACATACCATTCAACAAATGTAAACAGTAAGCATCACAACACCATGAAAATTGAGTCAAATCTTCATATATTAACTCAAGTGGTCCTGTACATGGGTTCTTCTCTACAACTCTTTGCTATAGTTGTCCAGCTTATCAATTCTAAATGATCATCTAAATTTTTTTAATAATACAAGGATGAGTGTGTCTATATCTTTTTTCCCTCCTATGCTTCTAAACTGTCTAATCTAACATTCATACCTACCTACTTTACATTAATAGACTTAAATACCTAATACATTCGGCAGATGAGAGTAATCTCTCTAGATCTGTTCATATCTCCAAGACGTAAATGTAAGTACGCCTTCTCCTAGCTATTACATTAATGCTTCAAATTTCAAAATTTAAAATGTTTTCATAAAAATGTGCTCCTCTTTCCCATCTGTGCGTCCACCTATTCCTTTGGCTAGGTGCGTGCTTCGGATTTGGCTTTGTACGATGCTCCTGCATCATACTCCCTCACTTGAAAATTTTCATGAACTCCTATTCATGAGCTCTTGCACGGTCTTTCCATGCTTATGAATTGTTGCTTCATCCTCCCAAATGGCATCTTCGATTGGATGTCCCTTCCATTTGACCAAGTATTCAAAATACTCTTTTCTCCTAGCCTTTTTGCTAACCCTTTTGTCAATTATGCTTTCCATCTGTGGCTCTACAGCTACAGGCATTTGTTTTGTCCATTGAATCTATTTTTGTTCCTCCTTTGTTCCTTCTTCTTCAGCTCCATAAGGGTACAAATCCGCAACATTGAATATTGGTGAGATTCCGACCCCATTGGGTAATTCAATATCATATGTGTTTGACCCAAATTTACTTATGACCTTGCACGGTCCAATCTTTTTCATCTTCATATTATTATACGTTCCCCTTGGGAACCTTTCCTTCCTTAGATGTGCAAGAATCGGATCACCAACTCCAAATTGAAGTTCTCTCCTATGTTAATATGCTCTCTACTTGTACTCTTGACTTGAACTCTGCAATCGATCCTTGATTCGATTGTGAAGCTCCTTCATTCCTTCTGCAAAGTCCTCTACACTAGCACTCCTAAATTCATTTCATTCTGAATCTTTCAATTCAGAAAATCCTCTTGGTTGCATTCCATATACAATCTGTAATGGACTCTACCCTGTGCTTCTATTAAGTGAATCATTGTAAACGAATTCCGCCTGTGGAAGAATGTGATCCCATTGACTGTGGTGTTCAGCCACTAAGCTTCTTAACAAATCTTCCAAGCTCCTGTTCACAACTTCTATTTGTCCATCCATCTCAGGATGATATGATGAACTAAAAGAAAAAATTATCCCCAACTTCTTCCATAAGGTCCTCCAGAAATGCCCTATGAACTTGGTATCTTGATCATACATGATACTCTTTGGAAAGCTGTGAAGTCTGATGACTTCCTTGAAAAACAATTTCGCAATATGAGTTGAGTCATTGGTTTTCTAGCATGGTATGAAATGTGCCATTTTTGAAAATCTGTCGACTACCACAAAGATTGAATCATATCCCCTCTGTGTCCTTGGAAGTCCCAATATGAAATCCATTCTCACTGCATCCCATAGCCTTTCAGGTATGCGTAATGGTCGGTATAACCCTATGTTCTTCCTTTTTCCCTTCGTGTGCTAACAAATTATGTGCCTGTCCAAAAATTTCTTGACATCTGTCCTCATCCCTGGCCAAAAATATGAGCCATTCAACTTTGAGAACGTCTTGTCATGACCGAAATGTCCAGCCAATCCTCCACTGTGTTTTTCCTTTAGTAGATTCTCCCTCTTGGAGCATTTCGGAATACATAGCTAGTTTCCCCTGAACAATAATCCATCCTGGATCATATATTCAGTCCATTGTCTTTTGTCCCTGAGAATTGGATTCTCATATGCCTCATATGCCTCTTTAAAATCTGGGTCATCCTTGTACATTTCTTTGAGGTTATCAAAACCCAAAGGCTTGACTCTGAATTCCTGCATAAGAAAACATTTCCTGCTCAAAGCATCAACAACTTTGTTAGTAGTTCCAGAAATATGCTTAATCACAAAAGTAAAATTTTGCATGAATTCAACCCATTTAGCATATTTTTGGTTCAACTTCCCCTATCAAGTCATGAATTGCAAAGCGTGATTATCATTGTACAAAACAAACTCCTTGGGAACCAAATAGTGTCTCCATTTCTTCAATGCATGTATGACGACATAGAATTCCTTGTCATACGTGGAGTACTTAACCTTCACTTCATTCAATTTTTCACTGAAGTATGTAATCAACCTATCATCTTGGTTGAAGACCGCTCTAATTGCAAATCCACTTGCATCACACCTGACCTGGAATGTCTTGCTAAAATCTGGAAAAACCAGAATTGGTTGCTCAGTGATCTTCTTCTTCTTCAACAGATTGAAACTCTTCTCTTCTTCCTTTGTCCAATGAAAAGATTTATGTCTTTTCTTCACCATATCCATCATTGATTCACTAATTCCACTGAAGTTTCGGATGAATTTCCTGTAGAATCTAGCCAAACCATGGAAGCTTCAAACTTCAAACATGCTCTTCGACGATGGCCAATTCTTAATTGCCTCTATCTTTTCTAGATCCATCTTCAACTCATTTGCAGAGATAACAAAACCCAATAAATGAATTTTTTTTTCATGAATGATGACTTCTTCACATTGATAAACAATTTCCCTTGTTGTAATCTTCTCATTACTGCAACTAAATGCTTCAAGTGTTCTGCTTCTGTTTTGCTGAAAATTAATATATCGTCAAGATATACAATGACGAATTTCCCAATGAAATCCTTTCGGACTTCATTCATCAACCTCATGAAAGTAATGGGTGCATTCGTTAAGCCAAATGACATGACAAGCCATTCATATAGCCCCTCATTCTTCTTCAATGTTGTCTTCCATTAATCACCTTCTCTCATTCAAATTTGATGATATCTGCTTTTCAAATCAATCTTTGAAAAAAACATTGCTCCACTCAAGAAATCCATCAAGTCGTCCATCCTTGGTAATGGAAATATGTATCTGATGGTAATCTTATTGATTTCCCTTGAGTCTGTACACATTCTCCAGCCTCCATCTTTCTTTGGGCTGAGCATTGTCAAAACAATGCATGGACTCAAGCTTTCTCGAATCAATCCTTTGTCCATTAAGTCCTGGACCTGTCTCTTAACTTATTCATTTTCATATGGCATCAACCTATACGATGCTTTTTTCAGTAAGCTAGCTCTAGGTATAAGATCGATATGATGACTTATACTCCTGATAGGTGGCAACGAACAAGGTAGTTTGTCCACTACTATATCAGCAAACTCTCCCATCAACTCCTAGATTTCTTCTAGTAAATCATCTATCCTTGTATTGGTCAAAACAATTTTGGGCTTCCTGACCACAATAAATTATGTGTCTTCCTTCTTCTTAACCTCATTAAGAAGTTCCTTCCTATTAATATTATGGTAGTTGAAGGAGGTATTTACCTCCACGTGTGAACCTGATGAGAATAGAAGACTTCGAAAAGCAAGAAAAACCCTAATGAGTTGGCTAATAACCCTAGAAGTCTTGTTGGCTCAAGAAGATAATTAATATTAGGTTATTAGCCTCTAAGAAAAGAAGTTAGCTAGAAATAATAATAATATATTGGACAGACACATATCCAGAAGGAGAAGTTGGCCCCAGCAAATCTGGCAGAACCACTATAAATACAGGGCGCCAGTTCTCATTTGACAGTATCTCAGAATTGTAGTTCCCAGTTTGGTGCATACTGTAGTTCCCAGTTTGGTGCACACATGTGGAGGAGAGTTGTAGTTGCAATTGCAGCTGCAACTAGTTTTTAGTATGAGCTTGGACTATCTCTTAGCTAGGGTTTGGACTATCTGATCAGCCTTTTGTGATGCTCTATCCTTGGGGAAAGGTGCACTACTCTTTGTTTGGCTATCTAGCATAGGGTTTTCTTCCGGAGAAATTCTCAGTCAAGGTTAAGGTGCTCGAAGGGTGGCTTCGGCCTATGGTTGGGTGATGAGGGTATCGTCAATGGTAAAACAAGCACACCATCTTCTATATTCTAACAGGTTATGGGCCCACACCTCCTTCATTCAGTCTAAATGCTAGAAGGAAACATAGCTGCTAGGATATTGAGCTCGCTGGAGAACTGACACTAGGGTTATTAGAAGAAGTAGCTTCCAGGACACTACCTCTAGGGTTACTAGCAGGAGAAGTTGTAGAAACCCTAATCCTCTTGTTGAGGCACCTTAAGTGAATGGATTGACCTAATCTTTGGACAGATCAGTGTGCCCTAGCCTATTGCATCTCCTGGCACTCTCAGAAGGCCAAGACGTGAAGTTTGAATTTCTGGTCAAATCTAGGGTTTGACCAAGTCAAGCAACCATGACTAACTCTATGAAGTCTAAGAACAGGTTAGATGGAGCCTCTAACTTCAGAGAATGGAAGACAAGGATTGACCTCATCCTTGCCAAGAATAAATTACTGGATATCATGAAAGGAAAGATTGTGAAGCCAAAGTTTGAAGAAGGAGAAGAGAAGGAACCGTAGAATGTTGTAGCTATGGAGAAGTTCAAAGATGTTGACATCAATGCGATGAGTATCATAGTGGATTCCATAAAATACCACTTGATACACTACATCTCCCATATTGACTCATCGAAGAAGATGTACAATGCCCTAACAAATCTCTTCTCAGTCAGAAACATTAGACAAGTTATGAGTCTGAAGAATGAGCTCAGTAACATGAAGATGAATGATGACGACAACATAACATCATACTTTGTAAGGATCTCCTAGTTAAGAGATCAACTACAAGCTATTGAAGAGATCACTTCAAAAAAGGAATTGGTTAACATAGTATTCAATGGTCTTCCCAAGACATGGGATGCATTTGTCGCAAGCATGAACACAAGGAAGGAGTACTTGACATTTGAAGAACTTTGGACTTGTTGTGCTCAAGAAGAATCAAGGATCAATGCAAAAAAGAAACCCCAAAAGAAGTGTTATCACTGAAATTTCGTCCGCACAGGGCGACAAGAACTCCGCATCGTCAGCATAGAAAAACAGTCATCCATGGCACAAGGATTAACTCCACAACACAAAAAAGAGGCCAAAACTATACAAAAGTGGCTAAAAAATTCAAAAGCGCATCGCGCCCATGGAAAACACGCGCATGCGCGCCATATCTTCGTACAACGGGCGCATATGCGCGCCTGTGTGGTGCAAAACCCGCGCGCCTGCCAAACGGCGCATTTATGAAGCTGGTCGGCCTCCCAACCACTATTGGATCGGCTCCCAAGTCGATTTGACATCAAATCCGAGCTCAATCTGCGTGGGGGGGCTGGTCAAAGACCTAAATGTGCCCTAAAGGGCCTCTTTTCACATTCAAAAGGGGTTGCATAATAGCTCAAAGCTTGGCTATAAAAAGCCATGGATGACCATTATTTCTTCAAGGAATTCATTGTAGAGTTATGCTGTTGAGATTATCAGAGACCCACTCTTTGGTAATTAACACAATCAACACCATTTCATAAGCTTTCCATCTCTCACTAGAGTGGATAAGCTTGAGTTCTTTCATTTCGTTGAGGGCCTCAAGAGCCTTCCATTGGAGAGGGAAGGGACCCAAGTCCTCTTTCTCCTTTGTGTATCTTTGGATTTCACCAATCAGATCAAGCAATACATTGGTGATATTGGTACATTTTCTTTTGTTTTTCATTTTTGTTATTATGCTCATGCTTCCTTTTAGTTTTTGTTTAATTCTTGTTATTAGTTCTATTGTTTTCTTTCTAACCTCTTTACATACAGCTGTCATGACTAGCAGAGCCCAACTAGGCATGTAAGTGCTCACTTTTTGCTCACACATTGACGAAAAGAGCACGAACAGATTGGCGACCATACTGGGGAAAAGGTATAAATTCCTCCCTCAATTGGGGTTCATTTGCTTTCCTGTTGATTTAATTCACTTGCAGGTTCAGAAATCGGCCTCAGCCGACCTGCACAACATCAAATTCATCAAATATTGGGGAGAAATCGATCCGGAATTTTTCCCGGACTCTTTGACACAAGCGCGCGCGTCCGATATCCCACAGACGCGCATAAGCGCACATCTGTCCACACAGTGACACGCGCATCTGCGCATCTGTCCATACAGAGACACGCGCATTCGACTTAAAATTGGCATTGTAAAGCTTTGGATGTTGGGAAACTCACTTCCCTGCTTGAGATGATAATGTGTAAGCTCTGAATACTGCACTAAACTTAGCCCCTCAACTTATATCTAGCAAACCTAGACACATAGGGGGATAAAATTCATTGTCCTTTATTTTTGCTTGCTTTGGTTTATCTAAGTTACAACATCAATCTTAAAAACATCTAACAACTCACATTTTTCGGGACTAGAAGTCAAAAGTAAGCAACCCAAAGTATGCTCTTCTCTTGGGACATTATGCAAACTAGAGAATCAGAAACGGATTGAGAAATTGATTTCACCTCCCTTAAACAAGAGTTCAAAACAAATTAGGAGAGGACAAAGGCTCTTTGTTGAGACCCCTCTTAGTTGCATTTTTCAAACAGAATAGGAGAGGAAAAAGGCTCTTTGTTGAGACCCCTCTTAGTTTCTTTTTGTCAAACATATTTCTTGTAAAGGGTCCAATACATTCCCACATGTCAAACCCACATGTCAAAGCTAGAAATAGTGTTTTGAATTTTGCTTTCTTAGTTCAGAAAACTAGGGGAGTTAAAAGATTGTAACGGGCCCACACATGCCCACATGCTCAAATCTAGGACTAGTTTCAATCTTTCCTAGATTAACTCACATTTAGGGAGATAAAAGGATAGTAACGGACCACAATGTCCACATGCTAGTTCATAGGGTTTTTAAAATTCCGCACGGTTGTACCAATGCCATCTAGTTGATTTAGGTTAACAAACTCTTGTAAAGGACCAAGCGATGTCCACATGTTGCAAAGATACACCTAACAACTAAAATCTGATACACTTTGCACTCACACACAAAAGCCACTTGTGCACTCACATAGCCTTACCTCGAAACGTGGTGGTCAAAGTAGGTTTCCTCCAAAGGGATTCTGAACAACACCCCATCTTTTCCTGGTTGGACTATCCACTCCCACTTTAATCAAACGAGGTTGGTTTTCACCCCCAGCCTCACAAAACACTTCACTTAAAATATTTTTAAACAACTCACTAAGTTGTCCTCTACAGGAGGTGCCAAAAGAAGATTTTAGTCTAGGTAGGATTTCGGGGGTAGGTATCCAAATAACCCCCCGTCATCTGGTTCTCACAATTTCAAACATAGAATTTGACAAATAGGGAGCTTTTAAATCCTCAAAATCCAAGCGTTCCAATCACCATAAGGCAGGGAGATACCCGTGAAGGGTCGAAGGCCGAGGTCCGGTTGTTCTGTGCGTCCCCCCTTGAGGCACCCACCTCTTGGACGGGATCCAGCCCGTGACCCATTTCTGAGGCCGAAAATCTAAATGCCGCGCTTGGACTGAGGTACCTAGTGACCAATTGTAGGACATCTACCCAGGTGGCGATTGTGGGTTGCAATCGCACCTTGAC
>CBVK0100352409.1:0-21082 GCA_900067695.1 Picea abies
TAGACCAAGTAGATCTTAACTAACTCCTAAGTGTCTAAATATCCTAACAAGGGGATGGTGGATAAGAAAATATACCCACTCAACCCCCTAGGATATTTTCCAAGGTCGCTGCTAGATATGCTCTCATAGTTCTTCCTACTATCCTGCATGATTTACTTGAAAATTACATGAAGAGCATCCCTAAATTCACGGGAGAAGGGGATTTAACAACAACAAAACATATAGCCTTTTTAGATTAATTTGATGATATTCTTTGTGCTGAGCACAAGGATGTTTACACGATATTGTTGGTACAAACTTTTGAAGGAAAGGTAAGAACTTGGTTCAGAGGAATTCCAATAGGTTCTATACCATCATATAATGATATGAAAACTTCCTTCATAAGGCAATGGGGTGAGAAAAGAGATCATCTTTATTACTTAACCAAATCCAGAGCCTTGAGAAAGAAGACATTGAAATCAGTCCTAGAGTTCATTCAAATATTTAATAATCTTTATCACAAAATCCCGACTGAAGTTAAACCTTCCCAACCAACTGTAAAAGTCACTATTGTAGGAGCTTTTGATTATGATTTCGCTCTACTTTTGAGAGAAAGAAGATCCACTACTTTAACAGGGATGCAATATGATGTTATGGAGATTGAATCAAATATGATGGCATCTAGGAAGTTGAAAACTAAAATTGAGATACGAACTAGAGAACCCAGGCATTTTAAAGAACATGCAGGGATCTTTGGATCTGGAAAATACGTAGAGGAAAAAATGGATGAGATGGAAAAAATTATTAATGATCTATCAAATAAAATTTCCAGGATGGAAATGGAACAAGAAAAACCTGATCCATATGTTAGAAATCAATTCAGGAGAAATCCCAATCCTCAGATACAACAAAGGAAAATAAAAAATGAAGATCAAAAGATTCAAGCTCCTTTTAAAACTGAGAATTTCATATAGAGAGATGAGGTGGAAGATTATGCTGAATTAGATGAAGATCTAAACAACCTCGGTGATGATGATCTTGAGCCTCACCTAACCAAACATGATTATGAGAAATCCTTGCGGCTCGAATCTCTGTTTAATGATGATGAAAATATCAACAATTTGGGAGACTTTACATACAAAGGTCTTGCTGATTCAATAATGGCCGAACTTCAACATAAATATGATTTGAGGCCAAGAGAAAAAACTTCTAAAAATATTCCACCAAAAAAGATTTTATCACGAAATAAAGCAAATGAGGAAGCAATTACAAAACCATCAACTGAAACAGAAGCTTCCCGAGTAAATCAAGTTGAGATGAAAGCAATACAGACTAAGAAGTCAAAAAATACACAAGTTGAAGTTCAGACTAGGGAAATTGAAAAACCAATTGGAACTTTCAATTTAGAGAACGAACTTAATAAAATTAAAATTCCAGTGCCTCTGGTTGAACTTGCTAGGAACCCAATCTATAAAAAACAAATTGCCAAAGAAATAAATGTTTCTGCTGCTGAATGTCAAGTTGATGTTATCAATTTGCAGGATGAAAAACCTACAATCATGTTTGGACCACACATTGAATATAGTAAGGATTTTGTTTCTCCTTTCTATATTGCATTGACTGTGCATGGTCATTGTTGAAGGAAAATCTCCCTGCGGACAGGGAGATCTCCTCTTGAGAGTTAGACTCTTTACTCTTAAGACAGAAGATGCTTATCATGGACACTGATTTCCTTTTAGATCTAGATAAACTAATGTGTAAGGAGAAAGAAGAAAAGAGGTACATTTTACCGGTGTTTGTCCCTACATGGTCCAAGTTGAGCTCCAATCTCGAACTCCTTGATAATCCATGTAGACAAACAAAAGTACAAACAACTTCATACTCTACTGAGATTAGTTCGAAATAGACCTATCTATTAGAGACAAATTCATGTGAGATTAAACAAAGATTTAAAAGAAACATGCCAAGCATATGATATTAAAGAGAACAACAACAAAGAATGATTACAACCATATATGTGAGTGTAGAAGCTTCGTCAATCCTTCCTCATCTAAAACTTTGCTCAAACAGTCCACACATTGAATGCTGATGTTCTAAAAGGCACCTTCTTCATGAGATCATAGGTTAGATGCTTCACAATTCTTTCCATCTCTTTCTCCATGAGAAGACTTGTTTAAATAGGCTTGGAGAGGCCCAACTACTTGAGATATCTTTGGGGTAAGTTGAGGATTTTCCTCCTCTAGTTATGGATCTGTCCTAAGATCATGGCTTGACCAAGGATTCGAATCCAACTGCCTTCAAATATTGAGGGGATCTTTTCCTCATTCTTCTCAATAAACAATTTTTTTCCTAAAATAGGTAGCACTCCCCCAAAATGGGCATCAGAGAATTATAACGCTCCCCAAGAGAAGGAAAGAAAGCACTGGTGTTATAACGCTCCCCCAGAAGGGTGGACAGAGCATTATAACGCTCCCTAACAATGTATAGGGGAGCGCTCGTCCCTAAAACTCAATTTTTTGTGTTTCTCTCAATGGAAAGAGACTTGTATTTATAGTAGACTGATTCCTCCTCTTCACAACTAATATTTGAGGTGTCCTAAGTCTCCATGTCATGTTATTGGAGGCATGACATAGGCAAGCAGGTGGTATGATGTCAACAACACTTATACACTTGCAATCAAGATGCGACACTTGAAATGACGACACTTGCGGCACTTGCAAAGTGAGTAATTTTGAGGTGTAACAGATTGCCCCCCAAAGTATGAAGTTAGAAGACGAGAATTGATAACTGAAATACTTTGCAAACTTTCAAGAAAGGGTGCGAGCTAAGAGAAATTGACAGAAGCTGTACACAACCATCAAACAAATGTTAAGACATGCTTCAAAACCAAGGCAGGCATACCTATCCTTGGGTGATCAATACTTGCAAGATATGGCCACCATAAAATACACTGCAGATCCATAATTATATTGATAAAAGGTACAGCCACTGAAAATTCACTGTGGATCTATACTCCCATGACCTGAACTGATCGTAGCCACTAAGAATACATAGTGGATCTACGAGATGACAAGACATAGCCACAACCAATACAAAGTGGATCTATGTGACAGTATATGTGTCATTGTTCAAGAGAAATTCTGTCACAACCTGGGAAAAGTACATATCAGAGTGATCACTCAACCCAGGGTCTTCTTACCGATCCCGATGTAGTATGAATCTAACCATGTGAATAGATGTACTGATTTCAAACATGGTAGAAACCACTTGATTACCGTTCAATGATGTAAACCGTTAACAAGCACGAGAGAGATCACCATTGATGTCAATGATTCACAAGGTACTTCTAGTACATTCCAATGAATGTGAATGGATGAGCTGAAGTCAAACATCCATGGAATCATCAGATCAAAGGTCAATGATGTAAACCCACTGTCTAATGTGAGGAGGCCTTCCATTGAGGCATGTAGGTCCCAAAGTACTAATTGGTTTCTAAGTCGAGTCCCTAGATAATCTGTTGAAGTCGACAAGAATAGACTCGTCGAAGGAGGGTCTTGATGTATCCGCCATCAATGACATGAAACAGACACAGAGATGTAATTGGTAGATCAAATGAACATGGACTGACATGGGTATTGAGATAAGATATTTGTGATGGCTGACTCTCGAGGTGGATACTTCCCTTGAACACTTAGGCACAACATCATAAACATGACATGGACCAAAACACGATGATGTAGTGGATACTGTGACTTTCGTCGGGTGACCCAAAGGAGTAAGAAAAAATCAGAGGATTGGTTCAGTGCAGAGGTTCAATAGATTAATATGTGCACAAAAACAAAGTTTCGTGTTCAAGGGCGACTCTAAAAGTTACTTGGTAATGTTCTCAAAAACTGCTTGGCTTGCTTCTTTCAATTTTCCCCCATCCAGATAGACGAGTACCTCTTTTTTATTTAATGAGATCGAGGAGGGTAACACATGCTCGATATAACTTACCTTCGGTAAGTTCCTCTTCCTTTTTTTAACAAACTGGAAGAATTAAGGGTTCGGTCCCGTATGGGCCTGTCGATGTTTGTTTAATGAGTCCAAAGATATAAAACTCGAAAGTTTTTCATGATTATAGAGTCTGGAAAAGCACTTAAAAGAGAACTCTCTCATTTCCTTTTTCGTAAAGTAGTCTGATGAGACTGAAAAAGAGATAAACTATCGTTCAACAAACATTTTCTTCAAACACTTTAACGAGCATGAAGAGAACAAGGTTGCTCGACAATCTTTTCATGTTTAGAGAGTCTGAAAAGAACTTAAAGGTGACTCCAATGTTGTCATTTTTCGTAATGTTAGTCTCGCGAGGCCAAAAAAAAGATAAATTATCACTCAAAATATGCCCTTTCAAACCTTTTAATGAGTGGGAAAGGAAGCAAGATCACTCGAAAATCTTTTCATGTTTAGAGAGTATGAAAAGAGCTTAAAGGAGACTCTAGGGGGTTCCTTTTTCGTGGATCCATACATGTCTGAAAAAGAGATAAAAGTTTACCTAGATGCATTCTCATGTATTTTCGAGCACGAGAAAGAACAAAGACTAAGCTCGGTATACCCCCATCTTGAAAGCTAGTGTCTTAACTCCAAAATGATCATCAAAGGCTGGAGACATGCCCTCCAAGCTTCAATTCATTCACCGACTTTGAGGTTGTCCCCAATTTCTCTAGTAGATGAGAAAAAGGAGAAGGGTGGATGAAAAGAAGGTTCAAGAGAGGTGACTGTTTCATTTTTTAACGATCTTGACACAGGAAAAGAGCTATGCTCAGGGCCTCTGTTTCATTTTTTAATGAGCTTGCCATAGAGAAGATAAACTATGCTCGTGGCCTCTGCTTGATCATGGCTTCCAAGAGAATAACGTTTTGGAAGGATACCATGTCAAGGGATAAAACTCAGTCATGGCTTCCAGGAGATCTTCGCTGGATGGAAGATAATCACTCGGGAAGGAACACATGTGGAGGGTTGTGATAGGAGTAAGGAGATCAGGCTCCAATAATCCTACCGAAGAAATCACCATGTCCACTACCAGATCCAAATCATCAGAAGTTGAAATTATGGGAGATGATGGAAAATCGACATCATGAGGGGAGATAGACTGTATATCTTCCTGAATTTCTTCACGAGGGGGAAGAAAAAAGGATCGGTGACAGTTATTATCCCAAGGTAACTTGTCAATGCAAAGCATTTTCAGAATAGATGCATCAGAAGGAAAAGTTGGGGAAATGTAGTCAATTGTAGACGACAAGTAACTCAATCGTGATTGCATCGAGGAACTATTGGGTGCCAATAGATGTTGGTCATCCAACAAAGGAGAAGCGGATTGGATAGAAACGTATGATAGTTCGGCTGAACCAAGTGGCACGGTGTCACCTAGTGCATCGAGTTCCAACGGACAAGATACAATCCAAGGGTTAGATGATTCCAAAGATTGATAAGCCGCGGTTGAAATCATATCGACGGTGGAAATATGATGTGTAGTCAGTGGAAGTGGTGTAGGGAAGGTACCCATGAGGCTAGAATATTTTAGTAAGTCAACAGCGACGCTTTCATACGTGATCTTGTGGTCTCCCAAGAAAGGAATATCTTTGGTAGCGGGAGCGCGAGCATCGGTCGTGCAAAAATCCAACTGATCAACAGTGACAACTTTGACCTGATTAGGAAATTGGCCACATCAAAAAACTGGTGAGGCAACGACAGTCATAGCATAAAACCAACTTCTTCCATGTAATCGAGGGGAGCATCGACCACCTCGACATCAACAGTAACATTTTTTCCACCCAATTGGATGGGTAGGAACTGTAAAATCCCATGGGGATGAAAACCTTGCCCATCAAAGGCGCATAACATCGTTGGGGTTTTGTTAAGTGTGGGTGATTTTAAACCTTTCCAACATGCTAAAGACATGACACAAGTTGAGGCTCCCTCATCCAGAATAGTTCGGTGGATTTGTTGATTGTGAACAATGACATCAAATTGGAAAGCAAGTTGGTGGGAGAGTCGAGACACATAATTGTCCAGGTTAAACATGATATGGTTGGATGACTCAGGATCAACAACGAAAATAGTGGCCAAGAGCGTTCTACGTTGACTGGGGTAGTGTTGTATAACTTCTAATGCATACATAGCACATGGTGCTTGAGCCAAATCTTCAACAATGTTGTAGTTCTGGGTGGCACATGAACTAGGATTAAAGGTAGCTTTGTGGATAGTTCTCTTAGGAGGGCGTAAGATAGAGTCGAACGTGGGTTTCTCAATCTAAAGTGGTCCAGACGAAGGATTAACCGATGGAAGACTAATGGAGGATGACGATGGATCCAATAAAGTATCGGTACTGTTAATGTATTTTCCTTTGTTAGGGTTACCTAGTGTGTCGTATGTCTTAGAGAGAGTGGTCAAATTAATCCCATTAAACATATAAATATGTGCACTCGACGAGGCCTCATCATTAGGATGGCTAGAACTGCCCCCAAGAGAGGGGGTTTCAGCAACCATGGATTGCTGTTGTGGAAAAGGCTGAGTAAGCACAACGGGTTGTGAATTTCTTTGGAAAATTTTGGTCACTTCATTGCTAAGTGGAAAGTCTCAAGTGTAGTGATCGTCACCACAAATGATACACGATAATTTCAATTTCCGTTGTGGTTGCTTTTAGGTAGCAGGTGTTTGAATTTTTGGTTGTTCATTGTTATTTTTTGATTTATTCTTTGTCTTCTTCTTACCTCTGGATTGTTGTGAAGGGGCAGATTGGACTGCAGTCACCTCAAAGATCTGAGTTTGGGGGGAGGTAGAGAAGAGTGTGGTCGATTGAGAAAAAGATTGAGTTTTGACGGAACCGATAACACCATCTGCATGAGATGAGGATGACGGCTTAGATGGATCGGTATTAGCTCGAGCAACATTTGGAAGAAAATCATACAAAGTACCATATTGGGAATAAACCAAATCTAAATACTAAGCCTGAGCGATGGCTTGTTCCTCTGTGACCGCGCCACCCATAGCGACATCACGAGCGATCGGGGGTAAAAGTGATTTAGTAAACCATTCCGCCAATAGTATGTCAGGAATGACTGCCTTGATCATCCTTCATTGTCACCTCCACTCATGAATATGGTTAGATATATGCACAGAGTTGGTTTGATGAAGGGAGGTCAAGAGATCAGTACCCGTCTCGTAATGAATAGGTAGTTGAAAGTGCGTGAGGAAAGACATGGAAAGGGAATTGAAATTATGAAAAGAAGCACGTGGTAGTTCAATATACCACTTTGCCGCTGAGCCTGTAAGTGTTTGCTGGAAAAGACGCAAACGTAAAGAATCATCCATGAGGGAGTTTGATGAACACCACAAATGGAAAGTCATCACATGGTTGTTTGGATCTTCGCTAGATTTTCCATCAAATTTCGGAATATCAGAAGGAAGTTTAGCTGGAATGGCTGGCCAAACTGGTGAATGAAAAATAGGATCATTAGTTAACCGAGACAAGTCTGGGAGATCCAGAGTCACAAGGAAAGGTAGATGTCAGTTGATTTGCGGATGATATTGGTGTGGCATAGGAACACCAGTAGGACCATAAACTAGGTTAGATGGATAGTTGTAACCAGTAGGTCCTCCTACATATGGTTTTTGTTGTCTAGGATAAACAAGATTCGATAATGGATGAGAAACATTTGCATAAACCGGTGGGGTTTGAGCATTATAGGGCGGGTGATTTGCTTGCCCATGAGGAGGATAAATATTCTGCCCTTGAGAATGGTAAGGAGTAGATCCCGGAGGTGGATAAACATTAGACCCATGAGGAGGATAAGACTATGGTCCCGGAGAACTCCAGGTGGTGTTTGGGATGCCGCCCGGATAAGATTGTCCGTAAGATGTTCCGGAAGGAACAGTATTTGATACCCCTCCTAGTGGATTATGAGATGAGTGCCCTCCAATGTAGGGTTGAATAAAAGTTCCTCCTAAAGATACTCCCCATGATGGTGAAGGATTTCCAGTAAACGAAGGTTTCCCAACTACCAGCGGTGGATTTACAACCCGGGTATGACTGACAAACAAAAGTTGCCCTCTAGGAGGAGCATGAAAAGGGGGCTGTCCCCCAGGAGGGGTAGGCCCGCTAAGGAGAGGTATTCCTTCAGGAGGGAAAGGTTCGTTAGGTGGTGGTTTCCCTCTAGCCGATTGTGTTTGGCCAGTAGGGGTCTGCATTCTCGGGTGAGAAGATGTCCCAGCAAGATCGTGTGGAACATGTGGAGTTGTAGAGTAAAAGTTTGTAGAAATGGGGGTAGAGATTGAATTTCTTTGGAGATGAGTAGAAGTGATGAGTCCAGCATTAGGATGGACTTGTGCTAGTGTAACAATAGGGTTAATAACCTGATCGACTGGGTGATTTATGGTTTGACCGGATGGCCCTGTTTCACTAGGAGGGTCATGAGGATGAAAGGGTTGTCGAAAGGATTCAAAATTTTCATAGAGATTGCATCCCGATGAAGTCCTCCATACAGAATGAGTAGGTGTGGGATTGGTATCTACTGCGGTACTAGGACGAACATGAGTCCTATACTTGTCACCAAAGATTGGTTCTGTGGATCCCATATATGTTTCGGTAAAAATCCTCTCCGGTAATTGTGGGACCTCTTCGTCTATGACGCTCCCAAGGGAGTCTAAATGAACCAAAAGTGGTTCGAGAGGATTTAATGACATAGATGTAGTGGGATTTTTAACCATGACCAAAGCGCCTTCTGAGTTATCTAACGGAGGAGCAATAACACTTCCAATGTCGGATTGATTTTCTACCTCTCTACGGTAGTTGTCTTCTGGAGGGTTAGGAGGTAAGGGTTGATAGCATTTCGAAGGCAGCCCTTGCATCCTATGTGATCGGCAAAGACCTTTATCATCTACAGGCTCAATTGTGGAGAATAATAGAACACATTGAAAATCTAGGGCCAACTAACAAAAAGAAACAACATACACTAATAAAATCTAGGAATCAACCAAGCAAACAAAACTTTTCTTGATGATCGTACTAGCTGGTGATAAAATCCAACGTCGCGTGATCAAGTTGAGAAGGGGCTAGGATATGGTGGAATAGTTACAATGGTGACTTGCTTAATGGACTTTCACCTTGGTGAAAGCTTCCACGTAGTAATTGTGGATTTACCCTACAAGGATCCCGAGTGAGTTTGACCAATGTCTATTCTAGGTACAGTGAGACTTCCCTTCACCGCCACCTTGTGTAAGTACCTAAAGATTATGGCAACTAAAGACACCAATTCGCAATGAGTCCCTAGGCGGGTACAGTTGACAGTCTGATCCGAAACGTATGGGCAGGATAACAAGTCCGAAATCAACCCGAGAGGCTCCCACACATAATTGTGGGTATAACTTCAAGTGACCCCCAATATACGATCCAACTACTACAAACAGTTGAACCACAGAGCGATAATCTCCATAATTCTCTCGAATGCGACCTTGTGCGTAACCCCTGTGTGAGAGGGGGATCCCAGAAAACCAATATGAAAATTGGATTTGACTCTCCCTAGCTTAGGATGCTAATGTTTGTTTTGAAAACTTTAGAGAGTTGTACTTGCAGCCTAATCCAAAGTGATAACCCTAGTCTACTGTTGGTGGAAGATCCTAAAAACAAAAGTGTTCTAGATAATTTTTAATTAGCGTTCGTTTTACAACTGTTCTTTACTCAAAGTGTGTATGAAAGTGAAACTGATGGAATGATGACTCAAATTCCCAAAAAATGCATGAAATATGATAAGCAATTGTTTCTTTTCAATGAACGCCTATTTAAGGGAAAGAGAAAGAGTCATTTTCACTATCAAACACTAATATGGAATGTCCTCAATCAATTGGTTCTCAATCGAATTCGATGCAATGCTAAAACATTTCAGAAATGCCTTCTAATATGTAAACCAGTCACTAAGATGTATCTTTGTCATTTGTATGCGAATGATGATTAATGCAATGCAAAAAATTCTCCTGCCAACTATCCTTTCAGATCAAGGAGATTTATAAAATCATAAGCAAATTTTGCACAAACAACACACCCTCTTGCTATGATTGAAACAAGAAGCAAAAAGAAAACAAAAGATAACAAATAAAATCAAACAATTAAAACAAAAGAGAGATGTTTAATAACAATGACCTCGAAGAACCAAATGAGATGATTCACAGATTTATGATGCCCTTCACCAGAGTTTCTGCTCAGTCAGATAAGAGAGAAGAAAGCAGTGGATCAATTCCAAGTTCTCAGCAGCAGAAAAAATAAAAAAAAAGGGAAGAAGGCCACAAAATATGAACAACAAAGTGCTTGTTTCTCAGAAGGAAGGATGTCAAAGGTCAATAGGAATAAGCATTGAATCACAAAGAATCTCAGCAAGTGAAAAAACAGAGACTAGTCTTCAGAAAAGACAATTCTGGAAAGGGTTTTTTGCAAAGAGAGGCTAGTACTCTAGTGTAAGGGGCACCATAGAGTTATAAAAATCTGTATAAGGCCTTTAGGGAGCGTTTGTGCCTTGCTAACAAGGTAGGGGAGTGTTGGTGTCCTAAAACCCAGAAAAATGGCCAAAAAAACCTAAAACTCAGTTAAAATTTGGCTTTCAGAGTATGTGTGATGGAATAAGGATTCAATCAACATATGAAATCAAGAATATGGGGTGAACAAGGTCTAATAAGAACAAAGGGAAAGACAAGGTCTATAAGGAAAACCAAAATTGAAAAGTTTCAATTCATCCCTAGTTGAGTCGCCAATTTCTGTTGAAGGAAAATCTCCCTGCAGATAGGTAGATCTCCTCTTGAGAGTTAGACTCTTAACTCTTAAGACAAAATATGCTTATTGTGGACACTGAATTCCTTTTGGATCTAGATAAACTAATGTGTGAGGAGGAAGGAGAAAAGAAGTACCTTTTACCGGTGTTTGTCCCTGTACAGTCCGAGTTGAGATCCAATCTCGAACTCCTCGATAAGCCCTGTAGACAAACAAAAGTACAAACAACTTCGTACTCTACTGATATTAGTTTGAAATAGATCTATCTATTAGAGACAAATTCATGTGAGATTAAAAACAGATTTGAAAGAAACAGGCCAAGCATATTATATTAAAGATAACAACAACGAAGAATGTTTACAGCCATAGATGTGAGTGTAGCAACTTCGTCAAGCCTTCCTCATCCGAACCCTTGCTCAAACAATCCACACACTGAATTTTGATGTTCTGAAAGACACCTTCTTCATGAGATCATAGGTTAGATGCTTCACAATTCTTTCCATCCCTTTCTCCATGAGAAGGCTTGTTTAAATAGGCTTGGAGAGGCCCAACTACTTGAGATATCTTTGGGGTAAGTTGAGGATTTTCCTCCTCTAGCTATGGATCTGCCCTAAGATCATGGCTTGACCAAGGATTCGAATCCAACTGCCTTCAAATATTGAGGGGATCTTTCCCACATTCTTCTCAACAAACCAATTTTTGCCTAGAATAGGTAGCGCTCCTCTAAAAGGGGCATCTGAGCATTATAGTGCTCCCGAAGAGAAGGAAAACAAGCACTGGTTTTATAACGCTCCCCCAAAAGGGTGGACAAAGCGTTATAACTCTCCCTAACAATGTATAGGGGAGCACTCCTCCATAAAACTCAATTTTTAGTGTTTCTCTCAATGGCAAGAGACTTTTATTTCTAGTAGACTGATTCCTCCTCTTCACAAATATTATTTGAGGTGTCCTAAGTGTCCCTGTCATGTTATTGGAGGCATGAAATAGGCAAGAAGGTGGTATGATGTCAGCAACACTTATACACTTGCAGTCAAGATGCGACACTTGCGACACTTGAAATGACGACACTTGAGACACTTGCGAAGTGAGTAATTTTGAGGTGTAACTGTCATTTACTTCAGAATTGCATGTTAGACTCATGAGCTTCGCATAATTTAATGCCTAAGATTGTCATGGAAAAATTATGCCTTGAAATTACTAGACCTTATCAAGATTTATATTCATTTGATTCTAGAAAGGTTAAGTGTATGGGTATGATTAAAGATTTAGTTCTAAATCTTGCTCAGGTTCCTGCTAAAAGTATTCTTATGGATGTGGTTATTGCTAATGTTCCTTCCAAGTATGGTATGCTTATATCCGGATCTTGGGGTGCCAAGATTGGAGGATCGGTTCAACTAGACATGACCTATGCCACAATTCCAATTTTTGGTGGACAATTTACTCGACTATACAGAGAAACTAGACTGGCGTATACTGTAAGAGACCCTCAAAACCCCAATAAATACCCAGTCTATGTTGCTGATAAGGATTTAGTAGATTGTATATTATCTATAGATGATGATTTTGAAGAATGTATAGAAGAAGAAAATCAAAAAATAGATTTTTCAAAGAAAAATATAAATGTTAGAGAAGGGATGTGAAAAATCGTCTTTGATGGTGCTTCATCTTGCGAGGGAGCAGGAGCTGGAGTTTTATTTGTGGCACCAGGTGATGAGTATGTTATTCCTTTCTCTTCTATATTACAATGGGATGTTGATCATACAAATAATGTATGTGAATATGAAGCTTTAGTTTTAGGATTAGAAGCTGCAAGAAAATTAAAAAATCAAACATTTGATAGTTTATGGCGATGCTAAGCTCATTGCAAAACAAATAAAACAATAATATCAAGCTAAGCATCCAAGATTGAATCATATAGAAATTGTTCCTAGGATCTAATAGAGAATTGCTTCCCATCTTTTAATATTCACTCTATTCCCAGAATGAAAAATCAACAAGATGAATCTTTAGCCAAAGCTGTTGCAACTTTTATACCACCTACTATTTTGAAGATGAAATATCATATTGAGATGAGGCATATACCTTCGATTCCAAACAATGTTCAACATTGGAAAGTATTTGAATATGATGAACAAATCAAGAAGTTCCTGGAAATGGTAGATGATTTTTCTGAGACTCACATAGATCAAGAAATTCAGAATGATCCTGCTTGTATTATGTAGGAAGGAGAAAATCCAGAAAAGTTCCAAGATAAAATTGCAAATCACTGCATTCTCTTACTTAAAAACAATCAAATTACAAGAGGTATGATCCTTCTAGAAAGTTTGTTTGACCAGGATGATATACCTTTAAAATCTACTTTGCGACCTCAACCCGAAGAAGTTGAAGATTGTAATGTAGGAGCTAATGAAAATCCCAAGATGGTCAAAATTTCTAAATATTTTCCAACACAAATACAGAGTAAATATGTTGAGTTAATTAAACAATATAAAGATGTTTTTTCATGGTCTTATGATGATTAAAAAATTATGTTGCTTCTGTTATTGAACACAAAATTCCCTTAAAACATTGTATTAATCCTTTTAAGTAGAAGCTTAGACATATAAAGCCAATTCTTCTGCCAGTAATAGAAAAAGAGGTTAAAAAAATCCTTGATGCAAAAATCATTGTTCCTCTCAGATACTCTGAACGGGTGGCCAATTTGGTCCCTGTTAGGAAGAAGAACTATTAAATAAGACTTTGTGTTGATCTTAGGAACTTAAATCAGTCTTCTCTTAAAGATAACTACCCGCTCCCAAAAATGGACCATGTCTTAGAGAAGGCAGTAGGGGATAACAAAATGTCTATGATTGATGGTTTCTCGGGATATAATCAGATTGCTATTCATGAAGATGATAGAGAAAAGACTGCATTTACTACTCCATGGGGAACTTTTATGTATGATAAAATTCCTTTTGTTTTAATGAATGCAGGAGCAACTTTCCAGAGAGCAATGGATATCGCATTCGTCGGTGAGAGAGATAAATTTATTGTTATTTATCTAGACGATCTCATAATTTTTTCTAACTCTGATGCAAAACATTTGGTGCACCTCAGACAAACTTTTAAAAAGTGTAGAAAATTTAGGTTGTCTCTTAATCCCCAAAAATCACACTTTTCCATGCAAGAAGGTAAAATTTTAGGTCATATAGTTTCAAAAGATGGAATTAAGTTTGATCCTAAACAAGTTGAGGCTATTGACCTGATTATTATTCCTAGAAATATAAAAGATATTCAATATTTTCTAGGTAAGATTATTTTTTTGAGGAGATTTATTCCTAACTTTGCTGAAATAATCAAATTGATTACATATATGCTAAAAAAGGACAACGAAGTAAAATGGACTGCAAAATCCAAATCATATTTCGAGCGTGTTAAGAAATCCATAAGAGAAGAACCAATATTGGTAAGTCCTGACTATACAAAAGAGTTTTTAATCTTCTCCTTTGATTATGAACATACTGTTGCAACAATGCTCCTTGAAAAGAACGAAGAAGGATTTGAACAACCATTAGTATTTTTCAGAAAAATCCTCAGAGATGCATAGCTAAGATATGATATTATCGAAAAACAAGCTTATGCGATGGTGAAGGATCTCAAGGCTTTCCGAACATATGTCTTACACTCCAAAAAAATTTCTTATGTACCAACAAATGCAATTAAAGATATCTTGGTTCAACCAGACAAAGATGGAAGAAGAGGTAGATGGTTGGCTAAAATTCAAGAGTTTGATTTAGAAGTAAAACCAACCAAACTAGTGAAAGGTCAAGGTCTGGCAAGGCTGTTAGCCAAATCAAATTTGAGCGCTTGGAATAAATAACTTCGAATCACATGATTCTCTTCTAGATATAGAGGAGATTGATGTTCAAGCACCCATTATTCAGATTGAAGAAAATTATTTCTCCTCATCTTGGTACATTGATATTGTTACATATCTTCTTACTCTTCAATGTCCAAGTGACATGACTCCTTGAAAAGAAAGAACTTTAAAGTTACATGCAATTAAGTATTTCATTATAGATGGAAAGCTATACTAGAAAGACCCTCTGGGTTTCCTGTTATGTTGCCTAATAGAATCTGAAAGAAAAGCTGTCATTGATGAATTTCATGAAGGAATATGCAGAGGACATCATGCTTGGAGAGAAACAACTTACAAAATTTTAAGGGCAGGATATTATTAGCAAAAATTATTTATTGATGTAAATGCAAGGGTCAGAGCTTGCAATTCATGCCAACTATTTGCTTGTAAGAAAAATCTTCCTCCCTTACCTTTAATTCCAATAAAAGCTGAAGCTCATTTCCAACAATGGGACCTAGACTTCATTGGATAAATTCATTCACAATTGAGCACTCAACATAGATGGATTCTAACCACTACTCAGAATTCCAACTCAGAATTCCAACTCAGATATTGTGATGGATTCTAACCACTACTCAGAATTCTAACATAGATGGATTCCAACTCAGAATGCTACAGATTCAGTAGTGCTAAATTTTTTGGAAGAAAACAACCTAGCTAGATTTGGTTGTCCTAGGAAAATAGTTACTGATAATGCTCAGGATTTTAAATCCATTGCAATGATCAATTTCTATCAGAAACACAATATTATTTTAGTTCATTCTACAACTTATTATCCTCAGGGAAATGGGTTGGATGAATCATATAACAAGAGTCTGATGAATATAATCAAGAAAGTTTTGACAGAAAACATAAAAACTTGGCATTGAATTGACATTGGCATTTTAATTTTCAATTTTTTCTTTTTGTAAATTACCCGAGTCATTTGATCATTTGTTGTAAATATTTTCAATAAATTTATGTTTGCTTGACATCATTAAAATGAAAAATAAAAACATCTGTATCATATATCATATCTACTCTATAGGATTATTTGATATTTTGTGTTTCATTCCTTTTTCAGAATAGACCTTGTTGAACAGAAGATGAGGCTAAATAAAAACTCGACACTCGTTTTTCAAGCATTTGATTTCTCTAAAAACAGGTGATAAATTAATAATATGCCTTGCTGAAAATTCAAAAGGAAAATAAGGTATGAGTCCCTACTCATCTTACAGTTCAAATAAAATTAAAAAACTCTTTTTGAAATGAATGTGAAGGAAGTTTTTCTCATGATAATATTATCACCTGACCTAAAAATTAGAGATGTATAAAATTATAACTTGAAGTGTCATGCTGATAAATTCTAAAGCCATCTCTGAAATGAAAATCAAAATAATAATAAATAAACTCGAAGGAAGTCTGAACTAAAGACACAAACTCATGTGGGATCATGATATTTTGTTTCAGATCCTACGAATATTTGATTTGTCTATTTTTACCTATCTCCAATTTTTTTTATCCATTTCAGATTTTCTTTTTCCTTTCTCCTCCTTTTAGTCTTCATAGAAATAAAGAAACTTACCTTGACTCTGAAAACTTAAAAACATATTTTCAAAACAATATTAGGCGAAAATATTTATGTTCCTTTGATTTTAATTGAAAAAGTATGTCTAGGATAATCCTAACAATTTTAGCTCTGATATCAGACTTTAAACTAACTAATTCGATCAAGGTTGACCCCTAAAAAAAATTATCCTATAGGTGAAGGTGTATTGAAAATTGGAAGAAAGTTAGTTTCAAAGTATTCTTAAAACTGTTGGCAAACCTTCTTTTTAGTCAAAATATTTTAAACAGATTATCATCCCTTGTATGTTACATACAAATTGATTCCCCCCACTTAAAAGTATTAAAATATAAAACAGATGGTGAAAGGAAATTCATAATTTGATTTCCCCCATCTTGTCCAAAAGAGACGATGAAAGGAAATTCATATATTGATTTCCCTCATCTCAACAAAACACAATTTTGTTAATTGAAGTGGTGAAGGTAAATTCAATGGGAGAAGTAGATAACTTCACCAGGGTACTGAACTGTTGGACAACTAAGGGGGGGGTGAATTAGTTGTTACTGTGCTTAAACAATTATGCCCATTTAAAACTCATTACAGAACACTCAATGATAATCAAAATAATGCATGGAAGTAAGCAATAAAATACACAACATCAATCACACACATGAAATACACAGAGATAGATATTCCCGAGGAAACCCATAAAGGGATAAGACCTCTTCCTCTTGATATGATAATTAGTCTTTATTTTCTATACATTATCATTCTTACGAGCACCAACTCCTTTTGAGGCTACCACCTCTGTTTTACAATCAAAAGCTTGTTGAGAGCACCAACTCTATAGTTTCTCTAGCACCCACTAGAAGGAAGCACCAACTCCCTTTGTTTTCTAGCACTAACTGGATGGAGGCACCAAATTCCAGTAACACAGGCACCAACCTGTACAAGCTACAACTTGTTGAGAGCACCAACTCTCTTGATTATCTAGCACCCACTAGAAGGAAGCACCAACTCCTTGAGTGTTCCAGCACCAATTGGATGGAAACATCAACTTCCAGTTGACAGGCACCAACCTGTATAATAGAGAACAATAGCTCTCCCTTGCACCACCCTACCACCTTGGTTTTTCTGGTTGCAACCAGATGGAAGCTACAACTCCCTGTGTTCAAGCACCCACTCAAAAAATTAAGGAAAACAATCCTCCCTAGCACCACCCTACCACCCTGAGATACAAATCTTTGTTACTGAAATTTATACAGTGATACATTATTTAACAATGGATTACTAGTCTTATCACTGTTATGCTACACTGTTGTGCTTTGCCTGAATCAGTGTCTTCCTGCTCGCATATTCTTGCATTTTTTGTTCTTCTGCTCTGTCTCTACATGTGCACCTAGGATTTATCTACCTCTCTCATATATGTATCTCTGTTCTATCTCTTTCTTCTATGTCTTATGCTCTATGCACCATTTCCATTCTATGTACTAAGCCTCTTCTGTGTTCTTCAACTTCTGCACCCAGCCTGCTTCTACCTGCATGAATAACTATCAAACGAAGCAACCACCTCTTCTCTGTTTTGCATATATTTATCATGCCAAGTCCTTTTCCAGATCATACACTCAACTCTTCATCCTCTCTGGTGATTATGATAAGTCTGTTCTTCATCAATGGCCTTTATCTTGAGATTCTTTGGTTTCTCTGGCAGTTACAGTCTTCGACACTTTTCCATCTGTCAATTGTTTCTATGATGAGTCTTCATTCCACTGGTAGTTACCTCAAGACTCTTCAACTTCTATGGAAATGACCCTAAAGATCTTTGAATTCTCTGGCAGATACAATCACTCTATTCCGTCAGTTATAGAGAGTCATTTTGGCTTCTTTAGCTTCTAAGCCTGTTCCTTCACGTGACCATCATCGATGACCATATGCCTAACCAATAGGCACTTCATGACTTGCGACTTCAGGAATGTTGGTATGAGACATATTGATTCTCCCAACTCTCGATATTCAAAGTGGAGACTAGCGACGTGACAAATCCTCCCTTAACCTTTGTTGATGTGACCATGGTTGTGACCACAAGCCTAGCTTCTGAGCGCTTCACGATCTCGGTTTAGCAAGTGTTATCTCCTTCTTTCGATATGACCTTGGGTGATGATCTCATGTAACCACATGATTGTGGGCATGTCCAAAGGCGGTTTGAGGGAAACCCACTTTTCTCCCCGCAATTCACTACGAGCCTCCACACATCCTTTCTCCAAAACCATGGTTTTGATTGCGGACTGCTCATGAAAAATTAAGACACCAACATGTTCTGGCCCCGCAATGCAACAGGACCATCGATCTCATGATATTGATGGTGCTCCTAAAATGACAATTCATATATGCCCACTCAAGTCTGCGGATCATATCTACCCTTCCTAAATCAACGACTAAGAGTTACTTCTTGATCCAGGATCTGAGATTTTCAAATCTCAAACCTCGATTTTCCCATTCGCCAAACTTCCGGAGTTGACAATCCATTGACATGTGTCCCTCTCGGATTAACGATCCTTGTTCACTTCAGGAATTTGACCTTTCAACCAGATCAATGGTTCTACGGTCCCTTTATTGATCAACGATTGAGATCTCCTTCGGGTTTTCGGACTTCTGAAATATCAATTCTGAAACTTTACTTCCCCTCGAAGTATGCAGATTAATGCCATGTGTCCTCTTGGATCGGATGGTTGAGGCCTACTTCAGGTCTTTACCCGGAGTCCATAGGATTACGCCACATCTTTTCTGGATTAGATGACCTAGATTTACTTCGGACGATTTGGCGCTTGAGATCTTCTTCGGACAATCTGACAACTGAGATCTACTTCGAATGATCCGATGGTCGAGAATTTATTTAAGATTTTTGGGTCTCTAGGCTTCAGGAATTTCAAAACTCAAACTTACTCTCTAGATTAGATGACCCAGATTCACTTCGAACGATCTCATGCTTGAGATCTTCTTCAGATGATCTGACAACTGAGATCTACTTTGGATGATCTGACGGTTGAGAATGTATTTCGACTCTCCAGCTCTCCAGGTTTCGGGTATTTCAAATCTCAATTGGAAATTATTGAAGTGATTTCTCCGAAGCGTAACCTCCTCGTAAATTTATACCCAAAAAGAATGACCTCCGTTTGATCAATATCTTAGATCAACGTCTCTATCTATTTGCGATGCAACTTTGCTTTGAATTAAATCCAACGGTCACCACATTTTCTCCAGATTCGATGGTCCTTATTCATTTTGAATATCGAGCTTTGAGTAATTCGACTTTCAAGTTGCCAATTCTTCCAAAGTGAGATTCCTCGAACAATAACCTCCTTGCAACTTTTGACGTGAACCAAATGTTGTTCATCGATCATGTTCTTAGATCAATGGCTCGATATATCTTCAATGCTACTCTTCTAGCTTATCCTATCCTTCCACTTAAAAGTGATCCAACGGTTATCGGGTATTCAGATAATTGAATTCTCAAACCTTGTGCCCCCTTTATCCTATCCTTCACTTAACTTGATCTGATGTCTGACGGATATTTGGGTGATCAAATTCTCAATAATTTTCCCCCGCTTATCCTATCCTTCCATTTATTGAATCCGACGGTTGATGAAAATTCAGATATTCAAATTCTCAACGGTCCTGGTTTGTCCTGTGGAGAGGTCGATCCTGATCATGTTTCTGTACTGCACTTTTCCTTCTGAGATTTGATCTCTACATATTGTTCTCTTCTCCTCCTGAGCTTATGTTTTTCCTGTTTTCCATCGTCGCTACTGTTCTTTCTATCAATGACAAGCACACTCTTCCTATAAAAACATGCGAACACTAAGTGTTTAGGATATGTTATCATTTCTTGTTACTGCGCCGATCTATTTTTGATTATGTTCTGCAGTGTTAATAAGGTTAATAAACTAATGCATATCACTTACTAAGCATTAACACAATATTCTGTGAAGTGTTTTTATCACAAATATGTGTCCCAGCCTGGTTACAGACACCTGCATCCTGTAACCCTCCTGCTTCTACCTCGGGTGAGACTTCGCCTGCTTTGCAGGTGTTGCCGAAAGGGCTGGTAGTCAGGGTTTTGTTGGTTCTTTGTTAAGCGTTGAAACCTGGGTCTGCCCCTATGCCAAAAAATGGTTCCATTTTTGGTAACTGGAACTGTGATTGATGGGAATTGAAGTAAAGAAAAAGAGAAGCTCTATGCGTAGATCTGCCGCTGAAGTACTGAATACTCTACTTGAATTACAGAGATTTGTGCTAAGAAAGTAAGTTGATATGAAGAAAAGATGTAAGATCCTAAAGAAGCAAGCTTTGTGCTTTGGCAAGAGAAAGATAAGTGAAAATTTTTGTTTTGAAATCATGAACTTAAGTATGTTTAATAGATTTTGTCCTAGTCTGAAGGCTAGGACGCAGTTGAAAGAAAGAGTTGATTTGAGTAAATTTAATGGGAATGAAGAAAGATATGTTATTCATATGCATATAAAGAGTTTTTGGACTAATAAGTGGATGTAGGAACCTAGAAATAATTTTTGTAGATTGCAGATCCAACACTATGATCCTAGGGGAAGTGCATAGTACAGAAAAGGTTGGGGAACATTTAAAAGAGGAAGAGGAGTGACATTGTGTTATAATTGCAGAAGGCTGAGACATCTTGCTAAGGAATGTCCTGAGGTAGGCCCTATTTGTCTTCGTTCTAAGATTGTTGGTCATGAGGTTGAGGGTTTTCCTAGTATTATTGCTAAAGTTGAAGGGATGAACACAAGACAAGAAAGCTATGAAGAAAGTCAAGAGACTAAGGGCATGTTAGAAATTCATAAAGAGAAAG
>CBVK0100352410.1:0-21081 GCA_900067695.1 Picea abies
GCTCTTCCGATCTCACACAGTGTATTCGTCGGAGTTCTGAGAGATGGGAGACCGAACCTTGGGAAGTGAAGAAAAGTCAATCGAGGCAGGAAGTGAGATATATCTTTTACCTTTATTGGTGAAAGAAACAATTGAAAAAGTCTTAGTTTTAAATTCAGGTAAGACCAATGTAGGCTCTAGGGTTTTGATTCGATTGGTGGATATTTCTCCACAAATGAGTGGGGTATTTGACCTTTCAAGTAGATACTTAGCATTTGACTGTGTGAATTTAGGTTGACAAATCTTATTTTTCGACGAAGCAGTCTGTTTAAGGTATCTTCTTGATTTCAAAAAAAAAAATTGGGTCAGATACAAGCGAAGTATGTTTGTCATCTGGATTCTTCATGGTATTCTTTCAGTTAAAATCCAGTTTATTAATCGTGGAGTCGCCAAGTGAAAGATGAAAGTAGCCTTATAAAGTTTTCAATCTTCGTTCACTATCAAAGAAAGAAAATATCAATGTCATTCTTCCCAAGGAAAATAGTTTTGTTTCTTCTTTCCCCAGCAATGATGCCAGAAAGATGTTGTTCCTGAGTTTATACTTTAAGGCTTTAAAGTATATTGTCAAGGCATCCGAAATTAAAGAGGGTTTTAGTATATGTAAAGGAAATCAATTCTTTAGGTAAAGAAGCAATGGTTGGTTTCTAAGTTGTCTTTATCTAGCTTCCAATTGTTCATCGGCGCTTATGTCATGTTCAATGGTTGCCCATGAATGTTCAAGTTCAACTCGGGTGGTGGTCGTCTCAAGGATAGTATTAAATAAGGTTAACATGATGTTGGTTTGATCAGTGAGTCCGAGATCTATATTAGGCTGTCTTGCAACTAGAACAGCCATGAAGGAAAAAAAATTAAAAGATTTGTTACTTTGTTTTTTAGGTTTGATGTTTCTAATTTAGATCATATGAGAGAAGTTCCCAAATTTGAATTAATAATATAACTATTTTAGAGGTTGTTTCCCGTTCCTAAGTTAATTTGAAAATAATAAATGAGATGAAAGAAAACATAAAGTTGTTTAAACAACATAAGGCATCAATCATGGAGGAATCTCACTTTGTAACAGAAGAAGAAAATAGACAAGAAAACTTTAATGAATCATAAAAATATAGTGATCTGAATAATCCACAGGTCTTGTGCCTGCTAATAACAAACACAGAGGAAAATTTGTGAACTATTAGACGACCAAATAAAGCATAACTACAGAAGATGTTGTACTAAATTGTAGCTTAAACATTCATCAAAGATATATAAGAAATGGTGTTGAACATGAAAGTATAGAGGAACACATAACTCAGGGTTGACAAGATATGGAATCTCTGTTTTGCATTGTCATTAATTCTTGTAAAAAGAAGTCTCTCTGCTACAATCGGCCAGAAAAAACCCTTTTTAAGTCTTTTGAAATTATATTTATACAAAAATCATCAACCCTAAACGGTTGGTATTTTCCTAACTCTTAGGTGCTAACGGTTACAGAATACAAACTTGAATCGTTTCTCTTGATTTCCTTTTACCTCTCTGTCAGTCCGACAAAATGAGCATGCATATGTTGCTTCATTATCTCTTTGAAGTATCTACTTCATTTGGTCTGAGACACTAAACGCACCTACCAAGAAAATGTACTAAGCTTCTGGAAGGTTGTGTCATGTCCTTTGCTTCAAACAAATACAGCTTCCTTTGAAATTTCGGCAACTTTTCTACAATCCTCTTATCTTCAAACTTCACTGATTGCAAAAGTAAATTTAGTTTTACCAGCCATCTATCCATTAGGGTGACATCAACCTGTTTAAATTGCAAAATTTCAATTTGACTTTCATTCAAACTCTCTTTTAGGTTCAGTTGATGTCTTGTAATATTGATCTATCCTAGTAGTCCAGGGCAATCGCCCTTTCCAATGTCTAGCAATTTTTTATCTAATAAACCGAAAATCTCTTCACATTCTTCCTTTATCTCTTTGGCCATTTTCTTACTTTCAGATATATTAGCCTCCCATACCTTCAGCATGATATCGCCCTTGATCTATTCAGTAACAGTTAATTTAGGAGCTACCGGTACCTCTTCTTTAGCCGGAAATATGATTGCCTTCTGGAAAGTGATAAGGGCTGTTGTAGCCTCTTTTTCTTTGAAAACAATGTTCTCCAATGACTGACTTATGTCCCAAAAATGGTTTTCAATGATATCTACGTTATAAAACAGGCTTTGTTGTTCTGCCTCTAGCTTCTGGTGCACCTCCAGTGTCTGGTCTTGAAATATTGTTAAATCTACCACCTGGCTTTCAGTAGAACTCAATTTATCTTGCAACTGCTTTACTAATTCCTCTTGTTGAATGGCCTGTCCTTGACTGGCCTACATCTTCTTATACATCTCATCTAAACTAGACTTGAGCATTTGAATTTTTTTTTTGTCGATAGCGTTGGCCTGTTCCAGTCCTTTATTTATTTCATCTCTAATATTTTTCTCTGTGTTCTTTATTTGACTTTGCAACTGGGTTATCATTTGATTTTTCTACTGTAGCCATGATTTCAAATTATCGACTGAGAATAAGTTGGTCGTAGCAAAAGCCCCCAAAGAGCCTGCTACTTCCGTGGCAAAGTCTTCCTCTTCTAGATTTTGTCCATCCACAAGTATCGTGTGCTTCTTTACCATTGTACCTTCTTTCAAGTGCATTTCTTGTTTCACTACAGCCTTCCTTTTCTTACTAAAAAAGAAGTTAGAGGAAGGTATTTCTTCAATAGGGATTGGGTCAAGATCTCTTACATATATAGCTTCGAGATGGGGAGTCCCAAAACTTGAAGAAATACCTTCCTGCCTATAATCGCACTGCCTAACTCTGTGAGTTGTGTTCCTTTTGTTGTTTTGGGAGTATTTGCAGGAACAGTTGATGATAAAGGAGGAATCATTTGGTTTGACTTTAAAGGTGTCTCAGTTTTAAATCCTGTTTCAAACCCTAGATGTTCTGTCTGTGAAGTTTCTGATCTTTGTCAAGAAACTTCAGGATTCTTTGGGTTCTCCTCTATAGTCCCTTTATCTTGAGATTTTGAAAGTGTAACCCTCGGCTACCTCATGTATAATTGGCACCCATACCACGAGGAAATGGGTAGGGCTATTCCTCCCAAATAGTCTACATAACATCGTTTCTATATAAACCATATATTCATTTAACGATGTTGTGGCATAAACTCCATGGGTATCATCTCTAAATTTTGTTGGAATTCCCCACTATCCTTTGATTATATCTGGATATGTTTGGTCAAATTTTGTACACTCATTTCTTCGAAATTCTTCTACGAATTTAGCATTATAAATATATTTGGAAACAGGGGATAGCTTCTACGTTACTTGAATATGTTCTGCCTGAACGAGCCGACGATGACCTTTTGATGGTTCGTGATACTTTTGGTCCACACATCGGTGTTCATCAGAGCCCAGTTTATCATGTCGTTGTATGGCATGAGCTTCGGTCGTGTAGCTATTTTATGGAACTCGACCTCTGCTATATCTCTAAGTTTATTTTTAGTCCTTTCATTTCCAAAATCGTCTAGGCAATTCCTAACTTCATGCTCCAAAATTTCAAAAATCTGCATCTAGGACCGGACCGAATCTATAGCATGTGGCATGGTATCAGATATAACCTCTGAATTTGTACTTGAGCTTTCACTGGCGTCCTCACTCTTTTTCTGCGTTTTCCTAGGTGCCATGGTACCTGTGATAAGAAGCGAGTAGCTATTACAGAAAAGAAGGTGTAAGCTTTCTCAGATACAACTTGCTAATTCACTGAAAGTGAGAAATAAATTTGAATTAGAAACCTTTATTTTCCTTTAGCCTGCCTTAATTAGACTGTGCTTTCTACGGTCGATAAATTTATTTGCCTTAATGAGGAGAGTACCTCTGGAGATACACGTCTTACACTATAAGATATTTCATTAATCTATAATAAGTGCTGCCAAATATCGGTGATTCAAAATTGGGAGTTCGAATGAAATGTCCTTGCAAACTCCCAAAAAGCGAAAATGTGAAAGACTAATTTATATCGTTAACCTTTGTTTAGATGTTAAGTTAATCACACTTAAATACTTAATACTTTCGGCACTCCAAGCTTCGGGGTTTTTTGGATGAGATGAGTGATATTTCTCCAATTTAAAAAATGTGACTGATTAATCAATATATTAAGTGTGTTTTAAACATTTAATTAATCTCGATTAGAAGGGATTTCGAGACTTCAGATTAGGATTTTGAGTTGTCGCTTGAGTTGAGATTCCCAAAAAGCAAAAATGCAAAAAGCTTAAATTGCCGTTAAAATGTTTTTAATTATTCTTATTAACTTGGTTTAACTTTATTTAAAATTATTCTTCGGGACTTCGATAGTGGGACTTTGGGGTTGTCGTTAAATATCAAACTGCATAGATTGCAGATCCCTGAAACCCGAAACTTAAGAAGCTTTTTAACATTTGACTTTCCTTTAAAACCAAGGGCGGCTCCATAATCTGTTCTGACATTTAGATCGTTGGATTGATCGGATGACCCTTTTTCAACGGTGATTAGCGATTGCATTTTGTTATCTTTTTATTTAAAAAAAAACGAAATTTCATTTTAATGTAAGATTCTTTTTAGGAAGACATAAAGTTTGTTTGAACATATTGCATGCATGTTTTTTCTTCTGATATATAGTATCTCAGATAGTAATTGGAATACTTGCATGGTTAACATATTAGTACTAGGCCTGTGGTAGACGATCACTGTCTGCATGCTACAATAAGGGTTATCCTGAGCTCAACCTTCTCTCCAGTAGTTAAGTCTTTTCTCATTTTGTCACTTAGTTGGTTTATATCGGCTTCATCTTATATCAGTCCCACTTAAGAAAAAATACAAAAAAGAAAAACGTCCCAACTAAAGGAGAGAGCCTTCACAAGAAAACGTAAAGCTCGTCGATTATTTTTGTCGGATCGCGAGATCTAGAGAACCATTCCACTAGCAAATGTTGCAGAGTCTAATTGGGCCTCTGTGGCGGGCTTGGTTTCTACTGTTGAGTTAAAGGGACTTAGGACCCCTCAACAGAAAGGTAAGGTCATCCTTGGAAGTCAGAAGGCCATAACAGAAAATGCTCTGCCAGTTGAAGATTTAAATAATGACCTTCTAAGTGCCAACCAATTGTATGACCAGCGACATATACTCTTGTTTAACTCCCAGGAATGCAAAATAAGAAAAGAAGACATTGGCATATTGGTAGCAACAACAATCATAACTCCAAACAATGTATACATTCTAAATAAAATTGGAAGAAAAATATGTTTTGTGGGACAAACAAATGAAAGTTGGTTATGGCATAAGAGAATGGGACATTTAAGCTTTGAAAACTTAGTAAAGGTCAGTAACAACCAAGTAGTAAAAGGCATTCCAAAAATCATCAAGCCCTCAAACCCAATTTGTAAACATTGTCAACATGGGACAAACAAGAGTGAGATTTAGAACTAAGGAATATTCAACATCAAGACCATCAAAACTCATCCACACTGAGCCATGGAAGCTTCTCGGTGCTCTTTCTTCTTCAAACCACTTCGCTTCCCCTTCTTTTGGCCTATGTCTTCCAGGCACTGTGCCTGTATGCATGTCGCATCCACCGTCCTTGGCTTGAAGAGCATCACCTACTTTTGTAGATGACTTTGTAAACCGCCCTGATACTTGAGAAGTACATCTAGGTTCTTGGGAGAGATGCCTAGCATGATAACCATCTTTTTGAACTCAATGGTGTACTCATGTACACTCTTCCCTTTCCTCTTGTTGAAGTAGTGCTACCGGATCCATTGGTCTTCTACATACCTAATAGGGTAAAATTGGGACTAAACAAGGGTTTTGAAGTCCTCCCACCTAATTGCTAGTGGATCACCCTCCAGCCTAAGTGTTTTTGTATGGCTTTCCCACCAAGTTAAGACATGGCCCTCTAACTTCAATCTAGCAAATGAATTCTTATGCTCTTCATCTATATAGTGAACACTAAAATAAGATTCTAATTGTTGCAACCAATGATTTCGTTTTAATGCATCGATCTCACCTTGATATGGCTTTATGTCCACTTGTACTTCCATCTTGAATAAGGATTGTGAAGAGTTCACAAAACTCGAACTCGACTGCTCTTTTTTGGATTCTTTCCACGACTCCTTTTCTTCTTGATCTTATGATTTCCCCTTCGATCTTTTCTCTAAGTTAGAGCCTCCATCATCTTCAAATGGTTCGAGCTTGCTTGCTAGAGCCTCCATGAGGAGGTTCATATGGCCACTGATGTCGACAACTTGTGCTTCCAACCACTCAAATATTTCTTCTGCTGGATCTCGAGGGTTATTATGAATAGACTTGTCTGCCATGGCTAGGGTTTATGTGACTTCTCCTTAAGTCGATTCTTGGATCCTACAACTTCCCACAAATACCCAAAACAAAAACTAGCTCTAATACCAATATGATATGTAAATTGTCATGGATATTCCACTGGAACAGTTTGTCACAACAAAACTAATAAAACACTGGAATATTTACTATGAAGGTTATTTTCCTTTATATTTCCAGAATATTTAATTACTGATAAAATAGATAAAATGCAAAAAATAGAGAATAGTAAAACACATTCACACCATCCACAAATAAATGCAAGATATGACTTGGGAAACCTAATACAGGACAAAACCCAGCTAGAAGGTGAGGTTGCTTTGCTCTCTTTTCTCTGGTAAAGAAATGATGCAAGTACAAATAAAGAGGCACTCTCTATGGAGATGCCTTTGAACTATGGCCTGTATGGCTGCTTTAGAATCTCTCCCACTCTGTTATGCTCACAAAATACCACTCTTAGATGTTATGCTCAATTATGGAACAAGATACAATGCAAAAGAATGGAACCCCTTCTCCTCCTAGTGGCCCGATTTTTAACATAGCCCAATAGCCATCTAGGGATAGTTTTTTGACTTCCTTAACCTTCAATTGTGATAAGGTTTTGGACCTTCTAGAATGTTCTTAGAAAATCCACTACGCGGCTAGCCCCACATGTCTAAGTAATGGAGGTTGACGTGGCATCCACTCACGCCATAGTTATCAATATGGTAGGTCAACTTGTGGGAGGCATAACTTTCTCATATGAACTCTGATTGACGCACGATTTGTGTCGTTGGAAAGCTATCGATGTGCAAAATTTAGAATCTTCCTCCATAGTAAGGTTTGGACAAAAAAAATGGTTGTTTGATGCCTCAAAATGCCTTAAAAATATTTATGACTATTTTTTGGACCCAAATTTCCAAATTTGGACCAGTTGCCGAAATGGCTCTACACATTGATTCCTCCAATTTTTCCACCCAAAAAGTAGTGAGATATATGATAAATAATATAATGATCCAATCCAGATCAATCTATGTTGGTATTTTCTTCCAATCCAAGGGTCGAGGCCAAGTTAGACCTTATCTCCCTTCCCAACCCTCCAAATTAGCTAATTCCCAATTAAAGGGAAAGCGATGATGGTGGCTTTCTAGATAATAGAAGAGGACTAGACTTCTTTGTTTGGAGATCAGATCCAATCGTCCATAGAAAAGAGGGTCAAGGTACTTGTTGTTTATGACTTGTGCCCGATAACCTTTTCCTTGGATAAGCCTCCAAACATTCTTAGCTGCCAAGGATTTTGAGAAAAGAAACATATTTTTGAGACCCTAGCCCCCTTGGCTCTTAGGAATGGCCAGGTTTCTCCATGAGACCAGTGCCATTTCTTTCTTCTCTTGGTTTTCTATTTAGATAAATTGGTAACAAAGATGGCAAAATTTTGTCCATGATTCCTTTACGTATCCAAGCTAGAGACATCCAATAAACTGAGATGGCCTCAAGGACATATTTTACAAGAACTAGCTATCCACCACGAGATAGCCATATGTTGCACCAAGTGTTCAATTTTCTTTCGATCTTGGTTATGAGGCATTGCTAGTCTCCCTTTAGATATATGTTAGCCTTTAAATGAAAACCCAAATACTTAAGACATGCACCAAAGGCCGAGGTCATGAAAGGGAAAATTCTATTTAAGTAGTGCTTCTTAGGTTCAGAGAAACCCTAGCTAATAACCAAAGACTTGGAAGAATTTATCTACTCGTCTATAAGAAGAGTAGGTCTAATATTTCTTTGAGTTTATCCACCATGCAATTGGAACCATCACAGAATATTAGGATGTCATCGACATAAATTAAGTGTGAAATATAGCGAATTTCCAATGAGAATACCTTTAAAAGAGCCATTTGTTGTAGTTGCCTTGATAGCCTTGCTCAAGCCTTCTTCTACAAGAAATAAGAGCAAGGGGGATAGAGGACATCCTTGACGAATGCCTCTTTCAAAGTTGAAGAATGGTGAAGCTGATCCATTGATTAAAACTGTGAAGGTTGTGAAGAAAATGCAAGCCATTACCCAAGCCACAAAGTGTATGCTAAATCCTAGATAGACAAAAATAAGTCGAAAGAAGAGCCAACTGACTCCGTCAAGGGCCTTGGATAGGTCTACTTTGGTTATCATGGCCTTCAATTTTTTTGTTTTCATCAAGTATATCCCTTCATGAGCAACACCAATTGTCTTGTTAATTTGGCGTCCTTCAAGGAATCCAAACTGCTCTGAAGAGACCTATTTAGAGAGGGTTTCTTTGAGTTTGCAAGAGATGATTTTTGAAATGATCTTATAGATGTTGTTTCAGAGTAATAATGGATGGAAA
The DNA here is from genome assembly GCA_900067695.1 of Picea abies. NCBI lineage: Eukaryota > Viridiplantae > Streptophyta > Pinopsida > Pinales > Pinaceae > Picea > Picea abies. The sequence continues at coordinate 8,753 of CBVK0100352410.1, forward strand.
TTATCAAATTTGGCGGCGTTATCCATATTTGGAATAAGCATAATGAATGTGGTGTTGAAGGCATCCGGGACTTTCCTAGAGAGTCTAGTTGCTTCCACTACCCTGTGAAGATCCTCCTATGTGAAATCATAACAACTGAGGAAAAATTCAACGGGTAATCCATCTAGACCGAGGCTCTTATATTTATGGAAGATGTGAAGGATTTTGTGTAGTTCCTCTTTCTCTACTTCTACCATGAGAAATTGGTTAGATTTTGGGTCTACAAATCTAGGGAAGAAGCCAAATATTCTAAGAATGGCATCGATGGTGGCTATGTTATTCTCTTAAAGATATTTTGGAAATGGTAGACCCCTTTAGAAGCAAAATCATTAAAATTATCAGCATATGACTCATCCCCTTTGTCTATTTTTTAGACAAAGTTGATGTTTTTCCTACAATTTGCATAACAATTGACAAATTTCATGTTTTCATCTCCAGCCTCAAGCCAAATTGCCTTGCTTGTAAGGTGTTGCTCCTTTTCTTTATCCATAAGAAACTTTCTTCTTTTGTTTTCCAGTTGATAGAGCTCCTCCTTATGGACATTTGTAAGGAATCTGAATCCTTCCATTGGGACTTTGAAGGTAATGGCTTCTTCTACTCCCCATAAGAGCCTCTCATTTTTTCCGCATTTATCTTTAGACCATCGGATCACCAAATGCTTAGCCATATGTCTATTTGAGTGAAACTAGATGGCTATAGATCCCTGAAGTGTGTTATTGAAGGGGACCCTGACATTCTTGAGAATTTGGATGAAGTCTTCGTCCTTTCGCCATTATGGGTTTAACTTGAATGGATTAGGGGGTTTCCCTATAGCAAGGGCCACTTGCAGCAAGATCAGGTTGTGGTAGAAGTCCCCTCTTGTTGATATACCCATTGCCTAAGTTTGAGTGAGTCTTCCAATACATCTTCATATACCAGGAAGCAATCGAGTTGTTTTTCTATTTGAGCCTCCCATGTCCTTTTATTTGTCCAAGTGGGTGTAAGCTTGGCGAGCTCAATGTTGAGTAGGCCAATTTTCTCCAGTATTTTGATAAAAAAAATATGATAGATCTTCTAGTTGGGTCGTTGCCCCCCATATCTCATAAGCACCAAGAGTATAATTCAAATCTAGGTAAAATTCAAATCTCCTCCTAGAATTACCATCCCTTTATGAATCCATAACTTGATAAAAGACACTCCCAATAATCCTAATGATTTGAATAGGGCCCATAGATATTTAGATGGTTGAATTATTTTCCCAGATCAAGAGAAATAAGGGAGACAACTAGCCCTGAATCAAAAGCCCATGGACTAGAGAGGGAAAAAGGTGCTTGTCTTCCAACCTATAACAAGCCCTCTCGAATGACCTAAGGCATCCACGTAATCAAACTCCCATCCTTTGATAACCTTTGAGAGGTCTTGGACAAGTTTGTCCCTATCTGTCATGATTTCTTGCAAGAGAATGACAACTAGATTATGAGTGTTAATTAACCTCATAAGGGACAATCTCTTGGATTGATTGGCTAGCCCTTTGTAGTTCAAGGAGAGGAAGATCATTTTGAAACTACCTTAGGGGAGGTTGCTCTAAGGGCCTCGAGTAAAGATTGATTTCTATCACATTTAACCTTCTAGTTGGCTTGCTTCTTGTCAATGGATAAATACGATTTTTTGCCTCTTTGTCCAAATTTATAGATTTTTTCTTCTAGATGTCGAAGGCCTCCTTCAAAAGATTCATCACAAACCCAAAAACCCTTGTCCTGAGGTCTCAAGTTAGATTTTGGGCCCTTAGATGATGGAGAGTCTTCATTGGGTTCCTTAACAGGTAGGTTCGTCGAGGGGGGTAGGGGATGAGGTCAAGAGGTTTCATAATTCATAATTGTTAGGATTCTCCCAGGTCGTCCAAGTGGATGAGCTAAGAAGGACGAGGCTTTGAAAACCCTGATAGACTAGAGAGAAAGGGCATTGCGTAATTGTTCTATGTTTTGGCCCTTTTTGTCGGAATACAATGACATAAATCTACACGAAATCACAATTTTCTATTGTTTAAATTGCATTTATAAATCCAGAAATGGATTCAACATGCTAGAAAACCTGTGGAACTCTCGAATTATACAAAAATAGCCACTCAAATCTACAAATCCAACAATTTCTCATCATATTTCAAGCAAAATTGAACATAAAATATCGTCGAAAAAGGACCAAAACATAGAACAATTAGACTACATCGAGAGAAAGTCTTCATGGATAATTCTGGTTGCATTCTCTAAATTTACTTCCTAGGATTCAAACTGTAATGAACAAAGCAGTCTATAAGAGAAAAGGGGGCAGCGAGAGTCTTACTCGAAGAAGATGAGCTCCCTTTTTCAGGTTGAGGGGGAAACTCCTTGGTAGAGGCCTATTGTTCCACCACTGACCTTTTTGTTGGAAAGTTCGGTAATAGTGGGTCAAATTTCAGGGAGACATGCAAGGATGTCGAAGGAGCTTTTTCTAATGACAAAGGGGAGCTAAATATCTAACAAGCAGATAAGGTTTTTGAACCCATTGTTTTATGGATAAATGAAGAGTACAATCCTTAACCAAGTGGCCATACACATGAACCGCTTACATTTGAATGAAAGTCCTTCATAATCAAGATCCCAGTGAAATAATGCATGTCCTTTTATTATAATGATCGACTCTGCTAAACCTTTGGATAGGTGAACGCCCACAAGTACTCTCGCCAACCACATATACCTAGATTCCCATCAAGAATTATCAACATCAAAGTAAAGTCCTAGAGTGTTGAAACTTTCTTTAAATACATCCTTGAAACAAAGCATCAATAATAGACCTGGAATTCTAATCTACACAAGAGTGTAATCAATTTGAGTCGAATGCACATCAAAATCCAAATGCCATTTTTTCAAGAATAGGGATTGAGATCCCCATTTCCAATATCTTTGAATGGTTTCATCTGCATCTCCAGGAGTCCTGAAGGACCAAGCTATCTATCCTTTTTACAAGAGCCATGCTTCTCAGAAAGTAACCCAGAAGAGTGTCAAAATTCTCCTCGATCTAGTTTTTGAAGGAGGTCATTCCCATTTTACAATTAGGGAACCTTCAACCAAGGAGGATTTTCAAAGTCCATAATTTTTTTAACCTTACACTATCCCCTAAGAACACATTGATTACCTCATATTTTTGCTTGACGCATTTCCTCCTTTTGTGAGGATTCCCTAGTCCTCTTGATCCTAGGCTACCAATTGCAAGGGCTTTGGTATTAGGTGAGGGGAGACTGCTCATTAAGTCGTCTGTTAATTTTTCCCTGATGAAGCTGAAACCTTGGTAGCCTTGAATGTTGCCTTTAGAGAAGCATGAGCTAAAACCTTCTACCATCAGATCAAAGGGAATTTCACCTTCAGTGGGTGCGTTGATGGGATTGATCTTGTGAGATGGGATTAAATTCCCTTCTCCAAGGATATAACTCGATCTACCTCGTTTGGTTGGTGATCCACTATGGCCATGCGAGGGATTTCCTCACGTGAGTAGTGAAATCTAGAAGGTTACAAGGTGGTTAAGATCATCAAATTGGGAGTATGAGTTGTTGAAACTGAGAGCTAACAATATGAGGCTAAGGCTATTGTCATGTCATAAAGTTCTTTGATGACTAATTGTCCTTTTGATTTTGACGCAGGAGAAGCAGGAAAAAAGGAATTTGAGGTGACCTAAAAGTCCATTGAGTTTACCCAAATCCATTGTTCACCTAGAGGATCCTCTGTGTAGAGCATGAAGTCCTCTTCCATGGGTCATAGACGAGAAATGTATAACAAACGAACCCTCTACAAAACTACAGCCTCTAAAGCCTACGTTTTGCGAGAACCCTAGTTGAGCTAAGGTGACACCATTCTTGTAGAAACCCTAAAATTGGCATCCCAATTCCAAGTTTTAATTTAGAATCAAATTCACCATGTTAATATTGTTATCAACACTTAAATTAGTTATTAAAAAATAATTAATATTAAAAAAAATTAAAGTGAAAAAATACTTATTTTAAATTTCAATTCTATTTTTAATTCAATTTAATTATTTTTCTCTCAACAAAATTTAACTTTACAATTAGTTATAAAAAAAAATAATATTAAAAAAAAATCATACAAACTCATTAATCCAAGTAGAAAAATATTTATTTGGTATTTGAAGAATAATACTCAATGAATTTTCAATGTAATCAAAACTTAAAACCATTTGTACTTAGTCTTTCTATACTAACTTTCAAGAATGGCATGTCATCTTCAAAACCTAATAAAGAGCTAATATGTTCACCAATAGAGTGCAGCTCATTTGACAAATTTAAAAAGAATATTATATTATTTATATTATTTTAAAAAATATTATAATATAGAAATATGTTTTAAAATTAATTAAATAAAAAAAAACAAAATATATTGACAAATTCAAAAAAATATTATATTATTTATATTATTTTAAAAATTATTATAATATAGAAATATATTTTAAAATTAATTAAATAAATAAAATACAAAATGATATTCTGTATTGATAATTTATATTGTTTCACAATTTAGAATGAGGTGTTGGTTTAGATAGTTAAGGCATCATCATTAAGATTTTGTTTTAACTTTCAAAATCATAAATTTCTAAAATTAATTGAAAAAAAATATCTAAAATGATATTCTATATTGATAATCTATATTGTTTCACAATTTAGAATCAGGTGTTAGTTTAGTTAATTAGGCCAGCACCATTAAAACTTTGCTTTAACTTTTAAAATCACAAATTCAAAATTCAATACAATTTTTGTGTCTTCCGGACAAGTTTTGTGATGATGTTCACTTAACCAAAAGTGATAAAATAATAAAAAATAATAATAATAGTTAAAATATTCATGGAAAGCTCTTTTCGACTCGTCACACTCGTCATACTATTAGTAGTTCTCTAAATGTGAAAGCACAGAAACTGATTTTGTTGTGATACCACTGATTATAACTTAATGCTCTTCATAATCCATTGTTATTTACAGATAGTTAATTGTATTATTTCCTCGAATCCTAAATTACAACGACCCCACTGCACCAAAGGATGGTAGAACTGCGTCACCTCTTTTAAAAAAACGAAAATTTATGAATCGTAACAAACAAGAAGAGGCTTTCTCAAACTGAGATTAAGTTGTATACTGTAAATGACCAAGAGAGGGTAGCTGTCCAACTTTATAATATCATCTCTCCTTCTTCATTCTGCTAGTATGATACATACATAAAAGGATAAAATGCCCGAGACCCGTTGCACAGGTGGTCGAAAGGTAAAGTGAATATTCTGTACAACCCAAATCTTAAATAGTCTTTACTCCTAGTTTGCTCAAGCTGTGAATAACAGCTTGGCAGTGAACAGAAAAAAAAAACTCATATCATACTCTACCTACCTGGCTAACACATTTTTCTTGAAGCTCAATGTTGTGGCCATAATTTTTCTAGTGATTGTGGATGATCTTTTTTTGAGTACATTTCTTTCCCAACTCAATTGCATGCTTCCTTCCACAGTTCCCGCAGGCAATCCATGACGCAAGATTTCCACCCGGAAGGAAACATGCTCGGAAAGACCCTTTTTGAATGCAGATACCGCTTGTGCCAGGGGAATCGACGTAAACCCTACATCACGTACATGGAACAAATAATCCTTTAAAACTTTGACAAAATAAATACAAAACTCTAGAAAAAAGCCATAACTGGGGATGTTCACCACTGATCGAATATTTGATTGGATGTGAGTTAGAGCTTCGAGTGGAACAATTTGTCCTGTCCTAATGTTTAACCTCAAGCTTACATTTTTTTAATATTGTTTCTATAGTTGAGTTGATGGAGGCATTCCTCTTTTATGGAAGTTGATGGAATGACCAAGTCCTTAAAATAAGGACTGGAAATGGGGTATCCTAGCATAAATCCAATCCATCTTCACCAGCTATATATTAAGAGACCAGACAGATCAAAACCCTCAAGTGCATAATGATCCATGGTTAAGATGGATCTATGCTAGTTGTTTATTTCATCTGGCCTGAAGGGGGGGGGAATTGCCTCCACCCAGGCTCTAGAACACCTTGCCTCTTGCAGCACAAAATCATCCACGCTGAAGCCTGTCAAAATAACTTACTTGACACAAGCATCTACTTTGAGGACTGATCTCAAACCTCTTGAATTTGTCATGGGCTGGATACAACTCATACCTTTGCATGTATGTCATCATTGGTTAACTTGAAAATGACCTACAATTTCTTGGCACTTTGAACAGCAATGAATATCCACCAATTTATAATCTATTCCTCCTTCATACCACATCTCTTCTATGAATTTCAAATTGAGAAAATATGGTAGCTTGTAGAAACATTACCTAGAGTATCGTCTGCTGATGCATAGTCATAATCAAGCACTTGAATCATGAGATATTCCTTTTCTAGTCGTTGTAGAGGAAATGTCGAGAACACAATAGTTGGTAAATCCTGCACAGAAATAGGAATTAACAACTCAACCTTGATAATACAATTGGACATCATTGCAAAAGAAGAAAACGACCCTGTTCAACATATATGCTTAGTGAAGATGCTATCTCAAATCATGCATGCACTGCACAAACTCTCCTTCCCACAAATTAATTAACTTTGCATCTGCTATGAACATAACTCAAACGAAGAGAACTTAAGTGAGAGAAGAAAATACTGAAACACAACGCGACAAAGATGGACACTAATTTGAACTAAAGAGGCCCACATCTAGAATATCACCCATGACTGTAATTTCATATACAGGATAGATGCAACTGCAAGTTCATTTCTTATTTCACACTGGTACACCCTACAAGATCTATCCATCCATCTGGAGAGATGTTTCTTTCAAGATGCGGTGTCCTCCATTGGGAAGGGGATTTCAATACCAATTAATGAAAAGCTGTCATTGAAGTACAACAAATATAAATATGGCATTCACATATGATGCAATCTATACCACTAAGCGTCAGTCTAGGATTGGTGGGAAGAAGCCCAAAACATGTGGTTAACTGTTAAGGGTGGGTCTGCATAACTGAACTTTGATGGGGCCTTGTTAATAGTGAATCTTCCTTAGGCAGATTCATTGTTATGTTTTAACACATTCGTGAGTACATTTGGTGATCAGAATGAACTTTTTCAGAGTTCATATTGATTGATTCAGCATCAATGGTTTCTGAATACATCAGCAGTGGATTTGGCATCAATGGTTCATGGATACATTAGCGGTGGATTCGGCATTGATGGTTCATGAGCACCTTGGTCAGATACCTTTATTTTCAGAGATGTCTTATATCCATCTTCAGATCAGTTTTTGTCAGAGATCAGTGCACACAGAGGGACCATTTTCAGTTTCTCAGTTCAGAGTGGAGTATGATTTCGAGGAAGGCAGATGACAGGCATTCCTTGGCACATGCATGAACAGGTGAAGACTCCAAAAGGGTAGAATCAGATTTTCAAGATTCACAAGCTTTAAAATTTTCTATTTTTCGAAATTTCATCCTTGAAATCTGATCACATATTTGGATACCTTTTCTGGAGATGAAGTTATCGTTGAGTTCTGGTGCTAATCATAGAAAGTGAAGCTTTTGGTCAAAGTTGGTCAAAGTTAGGTCAAAATTAGGGTTTCTGCACTTTCCAAAGTAATCACATTCTAGATACCCTTTATTGGGTACATGGGAATCAAATTTGGTGGTGATTTGAGATTGTGAAATATTAGGCCAAAACTAGGGTTTATGCATTTGAGATTTAGTCATATTTTTAGATACCCTTTATGGTTAAAAACATTGGGGTCAAATCTCATGTCATTTTGAGAAATCTGAAATTAGATCAAAATTAGGGTTTCTATGCCTTCTAGAAGCACCCAAGATCCCTAGTTTCCCATGTGATATTTCATGTTGATCGTTTGACCTAGTAATGTGTGCCTTTCTTGGTGACTATTTCAGACCATTAGATCAGATGACCAGTGCACCTCAATTGAGATATTGCTTGGAAAACATGCTACTTGTTGCGTAATAAACTGCCATGGGACATCTATTCTTGGACAGTGCATTTTCAATTTGACTTGCTTTCCACTCCAAGTCTTCTTCAAGTTGAATTGCCTTGCACTCCAAGTTTTCTTTATTTTGACCTTGCTTACACTCCAAGCCAGCTTTTGGCCAAGTTAACTTGGTCCGTGCATTCTTTTACAAGGTTATATTACCTTCTAACTTGGTCTTCAGATGATCTATCTCAGTCCATGAAGAAGTGTGCCCTACCTACGAGCAGTGCAATTGAGATGACTTCAGTTCAGTGCAATTTAATCTCAATTAGTTGACTTATCTCGGAGTTCTCTTCAATTCGACTTACTGGTCTTCAGTTCAATTCCTTTCACTGCAGTTTGACTTTAGTTCACAAGTTTAGTCCATGCACATGCTATTTTTGCATAGGAGAGGAGCGCACCATACGAGGGAGCTTATTCATTGCTATATTTTATAGCAGTTGACTTGATTCATGCAATAGAGAAGTGCGCCCTAGTGATCCTATCTTTACCTTGTCTTGGTGTAACTTGCACATCAAGCAAGTTCCATATTTAGCAATTACTTTAGGAAGAAGATTCCACCTTGGACTAGGGCACATTCTTAGAGGAGACCTCAAGCTTTCTAATTTCAGAGTCATTTTCATTCATTTAAAGCATGATACTAGTGTGTCTTGGATGGCGGAGTGGAGCTTGACTTCAGTTCCAATGGTGCATCTATTAGAGGGTTGCTTCTGCTCAAGGTTGTCTCTATTTTGGATTAGCCTGTGTGCCATGCAACCACCTATTTTGGGCTTCTTGGAGAAGTGCACCCTACAGTGGAGACTACTTGTGTTGAATTTTCTTTCATGCATGTGATCTATTTGGCCTAGGGAGGAGCGCTCCACTTTGAGTCCTATTTTGATGATTGCTTCACCTAAATTTGATTTGGGAGCCAGGTAACACAGATGCTTGCTTGTCCATCAAGCATACCTTGTCTATTTCAAGAGGGGAGCCATTCACTTGGAGACTTTTGGACCTCCTCTAATCCATTTGTCATGCATCTTTTCAAGGAAAGATGAGGGCGCACCAACTAGAGACTATTCTTGGAATACATCATAGGTTATTCTTGGCAGATGAGAGTGCCCACTTTTGAGGAGATCTATGACACATATACACATGCTTTTTACTCCTGTTCAGTCTATTTCATCCGCCCTACTTAGAGCGCTTTCTTTGGAATTCTTCCTATCTTATCCCACTACATTCTGAGACATTCTATTTGTATACTCCCATGCTCATTCTACAAGAGATGGAGAGGTGATTGATATCATTATCAGTTGTTTGCTCGAGTCCACTTATTCTTCCATACTTTTTGAGTCTTTTCATGTTGATAGATTGAACGAATTTGTGAGGATTGGAGGTCACTCCCATGATGTTCATGTGACTTTGTCCCCAAGCACGGTGAGAGTAACGTGTTGAGAAGTGATTGTTCATCCCCGTCAATTATTTTGGTGTGGAGCTGACATATTTAGACTATGAATTTTGAAATGACAACCCTGGAATAAACGTAACACTTTTGACAGCCAATTCTTGTTCATTTATGAGTTTGATTAGTCAATGTTGAAATTTCTAAGTGAATTAGTGCAGATTTACAATTGTTTTCAGAAAATTTGAATTCCTAGAGTGTAGATCTGAACTGTACTTGCTATCTTAAAGCAATTAATTGCAGAAATCGGATCTGATTTAAAGATAACAGAAAACATAGTTTTTGCAGATTTGAAGTATTTTTGCAGAGTTTACTTGAATATTGTATGCTCCAGATCGCTAGGGATTCTCCCCCCCGCCCCCCCCCCCTCCTCCAAAGCTAGAAAGCACTAGGGACATTGGCACATTCCTTAAACCTTCCAGCTTTGAATGGTAACAGACCTCAAGGCAAATGCTAGAGGCAGGATGCGAAGGCTTGTTTAAGAATCAAGAAGAGAGGGGAGTACCTTTTTTCCTAATGTATGTATGTTTGTAAATTTTAACGACGTGGAAACAATTTGGCTAAGGTTGAAGTCTGCTTAGATTAGGAATAAAGTTAGGTTGTCTTAGAATGATAATGGAGGGCAGTACTGTGCATTAACTCAAGGGGTAGACAAAAAATAGAACAAGTGATGAGATTTAGCCTAGTGAACATGTAAACATATACTGCAGTTGTACTTTATAGGTTATCTTTTTTGGTGACTCTATCCAAGTTGATCACTCACCCACTATATTATATTTTATTGGAGGCTTCATCAAACTTGATTACTCTCCCACTATTTTGTCCTCATATATATAGATAATACAAATGATTGTACAACATGTGTACAATTTTGACAATCTTCTCACATACTTGCATCCTTGGTCTCTTGCATTTCTCATCTGCGAGTATCTTTCTTCCATTGGTTGCATTATGCTCATACCAATTGGTATCAAAACCCTAAGATTAGTTATTTTCTAGGGCTCCACAAATTTATCCTCTTTAAGGATTTCCTCTCAAAGCATATCTTCCTTCAAGCTCTCTTGAAGCACTTCGAGCAACAAACATGTAACCTATTCTTGCTTGGATTGCCCAAGACATCTTTGTTTTTACTTTTCCACAAGCTATTTTCGTAAAAAAAAAGACAGTTGCAAGCCTTGGTTGTAGTGGCTGAATCCACCAATTTTCAAACCAGAATGCTAGTTTTCTATGCATTTCGTTGGTTTAGGGCCCATTTCACTAGTTTAAACCCATGGATCTGCTAAGAAAAATTGTGGAATGTCCCACACAAACATCCCAACTCGCACTTGTAACCTATAGACCCAAAATTTCAGATGAAAATAACTATTTACTCAAGCATTTCCTGTCTCTATAGAGCCACATAAAACATCCAATGACCCTAAAGACCAAGGTTGTTGGGAATGGAAGCGAGAAGCACAATTTTCAAAAATATCCAGGAGCAGGACATTTCAGGAGTGTTTTTTATATAATACATATTTTAATATATTTTGATGCATATATATAAAAAAACTTGTAGAATGTCGAATCAATTGCAAAAAAATGAAAACATAGATATAAGATCATTTAACTATTAAATTAGTGATGATCATTAAAGCATCAACCATTTAGTACACATATAACATCAATCATAAAAATTTGTCATCAATAGATTGTAAGAGACAACATGAAGCACAAAAATGTAGAAATTTAAATAACAAAATCGACAAATAATGGATTATGTCATACACTTAGCAACCTAGAGATAATTGTCTTTGATGAACTCTGAAATGTCTAAACCCACATTCATAAATTACCATAAGCAGAAATACACATTGCTAAACAATTTTGCAATGGAATAAACACAATGAACAACAATCATTCAACTATGAAAAACTCAGAAATTTAGGCAATGCCAAGGAAAACCCCAATGTGGGGAAACCCAATGTGAGAGAGAGAGAGAGAGAGAGAGAGAGATTTATTAGCTTCAGCTTCAAGAAAGTAGATATCAACAGCAACAATACAATTTCCAACAAGAGAAAAATACCTTACAGCACCCAAAACTGTCCCAAAATTCTGCCTCAATTTCCAAGCCCAAAAATTCCATACTACTGCTGTATGGATTTGCCATCTTCAACACCTCAAAATCTGTGCCAACTAACAACAATAGAAAACTGTGATCTTCACCAACAGAAAAACGCTGAAAAGGCTTCCCTCAAAATCCATGCAGCAAACTTCCTCAATTTGTGTTCCCTCCCAGCCTGTTGTACGAACTGTGCGGATCCATACAGTATGACCTCTCTAACAGTAGAAAGTTACAACACTCAAAAAACAGAAATTCTTCTTGGGAAATGTGTCCTCCTTGCTTCCCTCTTTCCTCTCTCAAGCTTACTCAAAAATCTCTCTCAATCTCCTTCTCAATGTGTCTTGCACACTACCCAAAGCATTGTCTTATAATCTGAAAGTGACCCTTCACCTTCTCCAACCCTAGATCTAATGGCCAATATCTAATCTTCCCTTTACAAGATCAAGGGTCATGATTTATTCCCTCCAAAATAAATCACTTTAAATATTAAAGTACAATTTCACTTTATAACATAAGTGCACTATATGAAATAAAGTCACTTTAATATTAGAAGGTACACTTTATTAAAAAATTCACTTTAATAAAAGAACCACTTTATCACAACTTTATAAAAACTCATTGCAAAGTCAAGTGTCTGTTGATTTGTGTACCTTGGGAGGTGTTCCCCATGTGTTATTCCTCCTTAGCACATGTGGGA
>CBVK0100352411.1:0-21078 GCA_900067695.1 Picea abies
TTTGCAGTTGGATGAAACGAAGCTTGGGGGGCATTTTCCTCAGCCTCTGGACTTCATGCTGAAGTTAGAGCCACTAGTTTCTTAAGCTAGGGGCTAAGTGCCAACCATCTATGTGTTATGTGTTGGGAAGGCACAAGCATAGTTTTCTATGGTTCAAGCTTGTGTAAAAATGAAACCACTTACCTCAAGCATAGTTTCCTTTGGTTCAAGCTTGCGTAAAAATGAAACCAGGTCCAAGCATAGTTTTGTTTAGTTTTTAAGCTTGTGTAAAAATTAAAATCTATCCCAAGCATAGTTTTGTTTTGTTTTAAAGCTTGTGTAAAAATAAAAACAATCACGAGCTTAGTCTTTGTTCTTTCTCATGCTCATAAATCAATGAGAATGTAACCGAGTATACTTTTATCACTTTTTCAGACTCGTAAAGGTTATACGAAAAAGGAACCCCCTGGAGTTCCCTTTAAGCTCTTTTCAGACTCTCTAAACATGAAAAGATTGCCAAGCGAACTTGCTATTTTCACGCTCGTTAAAGTATTTGAAGAAAGCGTTTGTTGGGCGATAATTTATCTCTTTTTCGATCTCATCAGACTACTTTACGAAAAAGGAACTGAGAGAGTTCTCTTTTAAGTGTTTTTCCAAACTCTATAATCCTGAAAAACCTTCGAGTTTTCTATCTCTAGACTCGTTAAACAAACATTGAAAGACCCGCAATGGGACCGAACCACTCCTTCCTAGGGTTCGTTAAACATACTCTGAGGGACTTGTCCGAAGGATGAGCTTACATTTACAATCATATGTTATCCTCCTCAAGCTTGTGTAAAAATAAAGAGGTACTCGCTAGAAATGGCGGGGGAAAAAATTGGGAAAGAATTGTGTCTAAACCTGTATTCTATAGAAGAGTCACTTTTGAACATGACACCCTTTCGCTCGCCTTGTGTCTAGGTTGGAAAATCTACTTGTCTCTTGATCATACTCCTATAAGATTACAAATTGGTCTATGATCCTTGTTTTTGAGTCAGTATTTCCAAGACAGTTGTCGTGTCGTCAATATGTTAAAAAGGATGTCCAACCTGAAAAGCCTTCTATTGCATCGGCCATTTCTGCAGTCTTAAAGCCTTCTATTGCATCGGCCATCCCCGAGTTAGTCCTGAATCACTTGTTACTCTAATCTACATCAAATCTTGTTACTTGTTTCGTGTCATTGATGTGGGATACATTAAGGCCCTCCTGTGACGAGTCTTTTCCTGTCAACTTCAACTCATTATCCAGGAATTAGACTTAGAAACTATTTGGTACCTTGGGACTTGCATGCCTCAATGGCAAGTTTCCTCACTTTCGACAGTGGGTTTTCATTATTGACCCCTGATCGGGAGATTCCACCGAGTGTTCGACTTCAACTCATTAATTCACATTCGTTGGATTGTACTAGAGTGCCTTGGGATTCATTGACATTAATGGTGATTTCCCTCGCACTTGTTAACGATATACACTAATGACCGGTAATCAAGTGGTTTCTACCATGTTTGACTTCAACACATGTAATCACATGGTTAGATTCGTAATATAGAGTGGTGGAGATGAAGACCCTGGATATTTTCTGACAGATCCAAGTTGCGTTAGAGTATATTCAGTGTACTGTTGCATAGATCCACATTGTATGTCTGGTGGCTATGTTCAATATTGAGTCTTTAACACATAGATCCATAGTGTATTTTTGGTGGCTATGTTCAGATTTGATTCATATTGGCATGGATCCACAGTGTATGTTTGGTGGCCATGACCTGTCTTACTTGACATGGATCTTTGCATGTCGACATTTATGCTTTGAGTCATTTGTATTCTGAGTATGGGAATGCCTACCTCAGTGATGATATATTATTGTACTGTATTTCCTTGTTTGTTGGCAGGTTTTCGACCGACTGTTCCTTGTTCCCTACACACACTCGACAAAGTATTTCAGCTATCACTCTGTTCTAACTTCATACTTTGGGGGGCTCTCTGTTACACATTATTTTTGTCATCCCTATGATCGTTAATGATGTAAACCTATCTGTTGCCTTCAGAGGGGTCAGTGGCCTGAGTTCCTAAAGAGAGAAGGGAGAAGAACTTCTCTTGAGAAAAGAAATTGTTTTTTCCTATGTAAAAACCTTATAAAAAGGGATGTTCGCAGGTTGCTATATCGACAGGATGCAAGAATGACCCATTCTCGTAGGTTGCACTATAGCCAAGGTGCGAGGTGTTCACAGGTTTCTCTATAGCTAGGGTACGAACATTCCAGCACGTGGGAAAAATGAACGTTTTCTTGAATCTTGTAGAAAGGGAAGCTTCTATGGTGAGGTGGCATCTGAATGGTTTGGATCTTACTTGCTTCCATGATTTAGTGGGATCATCCTAACCTCCTCACCTTATCCTCTTCAACTTATAAAAGGAGAGGAATTCTCATGGAGAAGGTTAGCTTTTGGTTGGCTTAGAATTATTAGCTTGGTTGGAGTGGCTTTGAGATTTGTTTTGTAAAGATAGATTGTGAGTAGCTATCAGATCTATGGTCTCAGAATCCTTGGAGCAAGAAGTGTGTGGGGAATGAAGGATAGTTGGAAGGGACCTTACGACATCAAGGAAACAGTTGTAATCTCTCTTTCACATTCAATATAATACAGTAATGTGTTTCTTTCCCATAAAGATTAATTTCTCTTTATTGTATAACTCCTTGATCATATACATAGATTAATTGTTGAATAGCTCATGTTTCCTTCACTTTGATTGGTTTGTATTGTTTTGATCTTAACTGTATGAGAGCATCGGAGCGAAGAAGGAGCAACAAAGACTAAAGGAAGCGATTACAAGTTATGTTCTTTAATCGTGCCTCTTAGTATATTCAACATTTAAAATATAGGGAAAGAGTATCATTCTGTCCTGTTTTGTTCTAGATCCAGGTGGATCTAGGGAGATCGATTTGTGTCCGCACTTACAGATTAATCCTGAAACACTTACAATACCTGAGTTCTCTTACACTTAGCACTTCTCTCTCACACAACAATCAACACTCATGCCAAAAGATAGAGCGACAATAACAATATCAACAATAACCCAACCTAGGTCCTCTTGACCTTTATTTATACATTAATATCACTCATTGACAACCTTAGGCTGAAACCTAGGTGTCAAAACCCTAGATACCAAAACACTAGGTGTCTAAAACCCTAGGTCAACTTGACCCACATTTTCAGGGCTTCACCAACCTATCTTTCCTTCCTTCTCATGCAGTACTCCAAGCATCCAACGATGGCTTTTTCCTCTTCCTGAGTTGTCCATGATCCATCTTCCTTGTTGACCTATCATCCTCAATATCCTTATCCAATGATTTTCTTTCTCTTACTTCACTCTGTCTTTTCTTCTCTTCTTCTTACTTTGACCTACTATCAGTCACTATGTGTTCCGCGCAGTTCATGTTTTTCCTTTTCTTCCTTGACCTTCACTTGCTTCCATAACCAATGGCCAACATATACTCTGGAAAGAGTGGTCCGATGCCTGTCCTAGGTACCATATTATACCCCCACAATTACCTATGTTAGTCCCTATAAAAGGAAACTAGGTTTCCAACATGCAGTCAGTCACCAGGTGGGTACAGTCGACAGTCGGGCAGATCATATGAGCAGGATAAATATGTCCAAAGCCTTTCGAGGGTATTGAAAGAAACTGGTCCAGAAGAAAATTGAGAATCCCAAATGGATTCAAGGTCCAAGAAGCTCCATAGTCAAATTTAGTCATCGAAATCCCAAGAATTACCCTCAAAATATGATCCCCACTATGCTTAGTCTGGATTTGGAGGGGTTATCTCCTCTACTTTTCTCACGCAACCTCGTGTTTATCCCTTGTGTTAAAGGAGGGTCCTGGATAAATTTTATGACACTGGACTTCAACACTCCATATATCATACTCTTAAGTTTATTTAAGTGGCCTTGAAGAGTTTCCTCTCCACACCTAATCTAAGGCCCTAAAGCCTAGTCTAATTGGTGTACCCTATAAAAAAAAAGTATAAATTGATTTTAACATTAAGCGTTAATTTTAGTGCCTTAATTACTCAGGGGTACGAAAGTGAAACTAGTGATGTTCTTTGAGAGATGAAAGAGAATATTTAATGAGCTTTTAGAACATTGTGATTTAAACGCAATTGAAAACAAACTGCATTCTACAAATGAAGATTTGGCTCTTTTAACTTTCAAGGTGCAAACTTTTCAAAATAAATACCAAGATCCTAATATGCAATCTTTCCTAGAATTCTTTTTCGTTCCAAATGCAATGCAACTACTTAAAATTTCAAGGAAGAATATGAGAAGGAACTTTGGGTTGATAAATCTTTTCGGTTATAAAAACAACCTAGGCTATTAAAACCAAACAAACATGCAAAGTAAGATGCAAATGCAGTTAAGAAACTACAACTTTTTTTAACTTTTTATATGATTATGAAATGAAAATAAGAAACAACTATATTGTTTCTTTTCAAAGAATAACAAGAGAGAATGATGACAAACCAGAGACTGAATCAAGTCCTAAACCACTTCCTGAGAGAAGGGATTCAACAAAATCCAAAGGAGAACCTAAAGCTTACAAGTAGACCCTTAACCTTGACAACAAATATAAAGAGACAAAGAAAACAAAAAATATTTATTTACAACTTCATAAACAATATGAGACTAAAAACTCTCTCAACAATTGTTAACATAGGTCTCTAGTACTCAGAAGGACCTGAGATACCAAAAGGTTTCCTGAAAATAAAGGAAAAGTTGTTTTAAAAACTTTTCAAAAGAACAGGTACGTGTGATTTGCATAGACAGACTACGGATGTATGTGTGTTAGGATAACACAAGGCACCTATGTATGTGTGTTGGGTATAGAATAGAATGTGTATATTGCTGAACTAACTCAAAAAAGAGATAAAGTTTAGAATGATCATCCAGATTAGGAAAACTAGAAACACCTAGAAGGTGACCGGAGACTCTTACAAACTCAGAAAGAATATAAAATAACAAGAATTCAAGACCAAAAAGAATCTCCTAAATGGAACCTAGAGAGACTCCCCAGTGGAGTCACCAATTCTTCTATGGGGAAAAATCCCCCTAATCTGAGTCTAGCGACTGGGCAGAGACTTGTCACCTTAAAAGATAAAAAATATTATATTCTACCCAAATCCAACAAGACCTAATGATAATTAAGGGAAGAGAGAGAAGATCGAAATGTGTACCTTAAATCCTTTCGACTATTTTCGATCTCTTCTTGTTTTCATTTGTTCCAAGATTGCAGGCCTCCTCCCAAAGTCGGCCTGAAAAAACTTAAAAAAAAAAACTATGACAACATATGCATAGCTATAAATATCATACAAAAGTCTAGATATTCATGAAAATCATTTATAAATGTGAACATAAAGACGTAAATATCTGGTAGAAGAAGTTTTTCTTTTATTAATAATAAAATTGGAAGTTACAACCTGAATCTTGCTAGCGTCGCTCCACGAACCTCGCCTGGGTTCCTCTACTTTGAATCTAAGTGTACTATTCCCAGTATGTTATCCTCACAACCATCATGTCAATATAGGGGAAAGGGATGGATTGTATAAGGAGGATGGATGGTGTTAGGAACCAGAAATGTCCCTTTTTCACCACATCTTTTTCCCATTCAACCTTATCATTTCTAAGCTAATGCCTACTATAATGCATGCTAAGACCATTTTTCCCAAGGTATGAATCATTCATCTTGCTCTTATATTTTCATTTACTTAGCATGTTCAATTGGTAACATTTCACATGTTTCACCCATAAAATGATTCAACTAATGATCGAAATGTATAGAACAACCAAGTCTTGAAGAAGTGGCCGCTTTCGTTACAGCTATGCACCAATATTGGAAGTTGTTATAGCTATGCATCAATCTTGGAAGTTGTTACAACTATGCGCCAATCTTGGAAGCTGTTACAACTATGCATCAATATTGGAAGTTGTTACAGCTATGTGCCAATCCTGGAAGCTGTTACAAAAATGCTGCAACAGGTGCCACCAATTCTGCTGTTACACAACTGCTGCATCAAATGCCACCGATCCTAAAGATGTTACATGACTCTTGCAACAAATTCAACCAATACTGAAAGATGTTACACCTTCTGTTACATGTTTTGGATTACAAGATTAGTTCTATATCTTGTATTAATGATATCATACGAACAACTTGAGAATCAAGGATTCTCAAGGCTATTCTGATTTTGTTTTAACTGAATAACTCTGACTTTAAATAACAGATCTTTTGTAATCATAAGGGATAGATTTTTGACTGTGAGAAAGTGAAGTGAAGTAAAGCTTATTGTACACGAACATTTTGGAAAATCAATAAAAGAGTGGATTGATTTTCTTTAGCAGAATGTAGCCTATTTATTTGAGTGGATTCAGTGAGAAGGAAAGGGCCCACCTTCCTCACAGATTCCTCTCTGTTCTGAATTCCAGATTAGTTGTTTTAATATGAATGATTTATCTGCTAAACATTTCTAGAATACAATTGTTGTTACAGTCTAGTTCCTTCCTATTAGATGCGCATAAATTTGTCTCATAAGAATTAGAAGTCGATTGCTGAACACTGTTGGAGAACTGATTTCCCTTTTTTTGCATTAGATTAAAATCTTGTTTCCAAGTAAAAGGAAAATAAAAGTGTGAATTACTTTCTTGCAATAAGTAGATTTCCTTTATACAAATAGTATAGAACTTCTTCCTGCAAAAGTAAAATAGAAAGTTATACTAGAGTAGGTAATCTAGGGTTCTTATACACTCATTAGTTTAGATTTCAACTACGATTTCAATTCTGCAGAACTCTAGCTGTATCAGCACAATTGTATTAGTGATAATTTTTGTTTCTTTTAACTTCCCTACTACAATTAGATTAGTGTTTCTTTCATAATCTAGCATAGACTGTGAACAATTATCTTGAAATAACAGACTTCCATGGGTTGACAATTGATATTGAACACCTTAATTTTCTATTTATTTAGACAATTAAAGTGCCCAACATTTTGGCACCATTGCCGGGGAAGATAATTATAGATTTTTGTAAGCACATTAGGTTTTTTTTTAGGAAAGAATAGTCTGCATGAATCAAGGAACGCAAGAATGTATCACCCAAAATACTAACCCTACAGGTACCAAAGGACATGGAGGAAGAAATCCTACACTGGGAAGCCAAACCTTTGTTGATGAGATTATAGCCAGAGCAGATTCTTCTTCAAGATCTATTTTTCACCCTGCAAATCCTCCAAGAAGACGTAATCCTCAGTCATCAGAAATACCCCTTCTTGAAACATCATTTTCATCAAGAGATGAAGTCAAGGCTGAATATTTTTCACCAACAATTCAGCAAGCAACACTGGAGTACATTGAAGATGAAGGAAGTACAACTCGGAACAAGGAAAATCCAGAAGAAGTGGGTTATCAGATCAATGGTCAGATAGTCACTAAAGAAGAGTGGGATGCTTTTCATATTGAGTGGAGAGAAAGAGAACATATGGAAAATCAAGGGGATCATGAAGAAGAGTTCCACCAAGAGAATCCACAAAACAATGAAGATCGGGTAAATAATGAAAATACTATCTCTACCCTAGTTTTTCCTATTTTTGATGTTCCCACACAAGGTATGGCTCCTATGAAAAACATACCTCTCTCAGCTATGCCAAATTTTCATGGATTATATACTGAATATCCAGATGAGTTTCTATTTGAATTTGACATTTTGTGTAGAATCTATGACTATACTACCACTGAGCAGAAGCTTAAACTATTTCCAACTACATTGAAGTGTAATGCGCTAATATGGTTCATGAGCCTTGGAGGAGAAAACATTTCAACATGGATAAAAATGAGAGAGATTTTCTTGAACAAGTACTAAGACTACTGCCAAACAAGGGAACGAAGAGAGGAACTATTCAAGATGTCTCAGAAGGAGGATGAGACCCTTGAAGATTTTGTGGAGCGACTCCAATATAATCTACAAAGGTCTATACATCCAGATGTGAGTAAGGACATTCTGAAAACCATTTTGCTAAAAGGAGTTAGAGAAGATTGTTTAGATATGTTGAATATGCTTGGCAAGGGAGATATATCTAAGGAATCCTATGAGGAAATTGTAGATCTCTGTAAAAGATGTTCCCGAGGATCTACAAGGAATAAGTCAGCTACCAAGGATACCACTTTTTCAAGGGTACAAAAATCAGCCAATGGAGGAGCAACAAGAGAAGAAATAGGTAATCTGTTAGAAAATTTCAAAACATAGATGATTAAATCTTTTACTTCAAAAATGGATACTTTGCAAGTCAAGCAAAAATAAGCAGAATTGAAAGCATTGTGCATTTTCTGTCCGAAATGCAGAAAGAAACATCCACCAAGGGAGTGCCTGCTGAAAAGTGTCCAGGTATGTCTTATTTGTGAATTAGATCATGCTACTGACCAATGTCCCTCTCTACCAGGAGTAAGCATCAATGAAGGAAACTAATGAGGAAGTAGAGGCTGTCTATCTAATAACACAAAGAAGACAATGGCAACCAAGAGGTCAAGGTATGAACTCTCAATTCTCTCCTACAACACTTAATTATTGGAACAATCAGCTACCATATGGCCAGATGAATGCCCCCCCTCCAAATCATATGCCACCCCCTTATAAAGATCCTGATGCATGGTTACCTATGCCCCATCAATAGAATCATCATTGACAGTGGAACCCATATTGGAGAGGCCCTAAAAAATAACTCAGTTATAAAAACCATCACCAACCGAATCTCTATCAACAACAGTTCCAACCCCAGTACCAGTAGCACCAGCTGTAGTTACCTCCCAATGCCCCACCAAACAATCCTCCCTTAAGACCTCAGATGCCTGTGCAACCTAACCCAAACCCAAATGATAAGGTCATTTAGAACATAGATATACACAATGTGCCAGCCTTGTCTATTACTCCTATGCCTTGTGATGAAATAAAATTAAGATCAGGGAGAATAGTTGAGACAATAATTGAAGATGCTCCATCTTCAGAATCAGATAAGGAATCAGGGGAAAGATCATCTGCTGATACCAAATAAATTGACCGACCTATTATAGAATCAGCAAACCCACCATTCCCTGAAAGACTAAAAATTACCAAACCTGTGGAATTTCCATCTTTCAATCTCTTAGGAGAATTGCAAAATCTGTATGTTAATATTCCACTATTGCAAGCGATAAGAGATGTACCTATTTATGCCAAGACTGTAAGAGATCTCTATATCAGAAGACCTAGATGAAAACGTAGGGGCCCCCTCACAGTGCATGTAGTGGGGGATTTGTCTGAGCTAATGTTAGGAAAAACCCCACCTATTAAATATGGCGACCCAAGAAACCCTACAGTCACTCTCAGAATTGGATAGACATCTATTCCCCATGTGCTAGTTGACTTAGGGGTGACAATTTTGAATTAACATCATGCCAATATAAACTACACAATTGCTGCATCTCAGAACACAAATCCAACCTACTCCTACTGTTCTAGAATTAACTGATCATTCTAGCATTAGACCAAAAGGAGTAATCGATGATTTATTCATTTCAGTTGATTCATGGGAGTATCCTACTGATTTTTTTGTTTTGAAACCCAAAACCCGTCTGGGGGGCCACCCTCTAATTCTGGGAAGACCATGGTTAGCTACAACTGATGCTTTCATTGGTTGTAGATCTAGTTCAATGACCATCTCTGATGGTTATGACACAAAAAAAATTACCCTGTATCCTCATGCTACACCCAGTGCGGAACTTGAAAATTCTTTATGGATGGACACTGAGGATGAAAGTGATCTGCCTGTGCTAACCATAGGAAAAGCCCTGATTTTCAAAGACAAGACAGAGGATGAGTTAATCAACTGCTTTATCTATGACCCCTCTGCTGTTACACAAAACACACACCATCGATTGATTAGAGTCTTCGACCCTAATGCCCAGGGAGAGATGAGCTCAAAAATGTTCTCAAAAACTACTGAAAATCAAATTGATTTAGCTGTAATAACAACCACTATAACAACAAACACTATAATAGAATATGATGAAAGAACAACAATTGAATTATTTCCTAAAGTCAGTTCTAAGAGCATCGATGTAGAAATTGAACTTGGAAAAACCTTGAACATCAATCTCGATCTATCCACTATTGAAACTCGCCAATTGATGAAATCACTGATTGAACATAAAGAATCATTTCCCTAGGATTACATGGATATGAAAGGCATTTCCTTTGAACTATTCACCCACCATATATACATCAAGGAAGAATGCCGACCCATTTTCCAACCCCAAAGGGGGATGAACCCAAACCTTAAAGAAATTGTTAAGGAAGAACTTCAGAAACTTCTTAATGCCGGATTCATCTATCCTATATCAGACAGTGAGTGGGTCTCACCATTTGTTATTGTGCCTAAAAATAACGGTAAGTGGAGAGTGTGTGTGGACTATTGAGCTCTAAACAAAGCTATGTAGAAGGATCATTTCCCTTTGCCATTTATTGATCAGGTTCTAGACAACCTATTTGGGATTTTTTTTTTCTCTTTCCTAGATGGATTCAGTGGCTATAACCAGATAAAAATTTCCCCACAGGACCAAGATAAGACCACCTTTACCGGCCCTTGTGGTACAGTTGCCTACAAGTTTCTCCCATTTGTCTTGTGTATTACACCAACCACTTTCTAGAGAGCTATGATTGGTATTTTCTCTGATATGGTGAATGACTATATGGAAATATTCATGGATGACTTTACACCTTATGGTACTGATTTCGAAGAAGCTTTGTCTAATCTGGAAAAAGTGCTCAAAAGATGTATACAGTATCATCTTTCTTTAAGTACAGAAAAGTCCCATTTGATGATGAGCGAAGGTGTGGTGCTGGGACACTTCATTTATTATGTAGGAATTCAGGTAGATCCAACCAAAATCCAGGTAATTTTGGACATTCCAACTCCATCAACTTAGAAAGAGGTAAGAAGTTTTTTAGGGCATGCTGGATATTACAGGAGATTCATTAAAACAATTTCCAAACTTGCCTCCCCCTTGTTTTTCCTATTAACAAAGGATGTTGAATTTCGTTAGACTGACAACTGTGAATTATCTTTTGCAGATCTGAAACAAAAATTGTCCACAGCTCCCATTTTGAGAGGGCCCAATTGGGCTCTACCTTTTCACATTTCTTTAGATGCCTCAGATACTACAATTGGTGTAGTACTAGGGAAATAGGAGGACAAATATCCCTATGCTATCTACTATATCAGCAAGAACATGGCTCCTGCTGAATTAAATTATACAGTTACTAAAAGAGAATTATTAGCAGTAGTTTATGAAATCAATAAATTCAAGCATTATGTCACTGGTTATCCTACTTTTATTCATACTGATCATACAACAATTAAATATATGATGAATAAAACTATTACTAATGCCTGAGTAACAAGATGGTTGTTACTATTACAAGAATTTGACATTACTATAGTAGATAGACCAGGAAAAGAAAATGTGGTTGCTAATTTTCTCTCAAGATTACATATAAATGATGATAATTCCACTGTAGATGAGTCCTTTCCTGATGAACATTTGTTTGCAATATCTGCTCACTCACCTTAGTATGCAGACATTGCTAATTATTTGGTTGCAGGGAAGGTACCTCCACATCTATCTCCTCGATAAAGAAGAAAGATTATTCAGAAGAGTGCTCGGTATAGTTGGATAGGAGGATACCTTTTCTACACATGCCTGGATCAAGAAATCAGGAGATGTGTAAGGGATGATGAAGTATATGATCTACTAAAAGATTTCCATGATGGCCCTTGTGGGGGTCATTTTTCTTATAAAAGGACTGGGCATAAAATTTTAAGGATGGGCTATTTTTGGCCCACCATATTTCAAGATGCCAAGAAATACGTCCAAACTTGTGACAGTTGCCAATGAATGGGTCATCCAAATCATAGGGATGAGATGCCTCTCCAGCCTCAGGTCATGTTAGAACCTTTTGAGATATGGGCCATGGATTTCATAGGGCCCATTAACCCACCTTCTAATCAAAAAGTCTATTTATTGGTCTGTACATATTACATGACCAAGTGGGTGAAGGCGAAAGCACTCATTAGGGCCTCTGAAGAAGCTGTCTTAGCATTCTTGTTTGAATATATCTTTGTTAGGTTTGGTGTTCCTAGAGAATTAATAACTGATGGAGGACCCCCTTTCACATCACATATATTTTAAGCCCTACTCAGTAAATATCATGTTTTACATAGAATAGCTTCTCCATACCATACACAAGGCAATGGCCAGGTGGAAAGCACCAACAAAGTTATCGAAGCCATTCTTACTAAAAGAGTGAGAGAACACCGTAGGGATTGGTTTGACAGATTGCATGAAGCTTTATGGGCTTACTAAACTACTTGGAGGAACACAACTGGTTTTTCTCCTTATGAGCTGGTATATAGAAAAAGCCCTATTTTTCCCATTGAATTCGAAATCAAAACCTTAAGAACTGCATCAGCAGTCAACCTTGACTTAACTATGGCACAGAAGGCCAGACTGCAGTATCTCAATGAGCTTGATGAAAAGTGTTTGGATGCTATTCATCAAACCATGGTGATTCAACAACAGAGAGAAAAATGGCATGACCGAGTCATCAAAAAGAAATTATTCTAGAAAGGAGATTGGGCTCTGTTGTATGATTCACTCTTTAACGAATTTCAGGGTAAGCAACGTACATGATGGCTAGGACCTTATGAGGTAGACACTGTTTTTCCCAATGGGACAGTCAGGTTGATCACTATTGATGGATCCAATACATAGTTACATGCAAATGGTCATCGCTTGTGTATGTATCAACATCCACTATCCAAGGCAGAATTCAAATCTAGATGTACAATTGATACAGATTATCAATTCTTAAAAGGAAAGGAGCTTTCTCCTTCCCCTTATGAACCTTAGGAATTATTTTTCTCAGAACTTGTATATAAATAAACTCAGCAAAAATTGCATTTCTCTGTTCTTGTTTGAAATTTTTCTATTTCTTTACTATGCTAATAAATTCAGCCTTGAAGGGTATCAGGCAGTTATGTGTATGCAGGTGAATTGATGAACAACAAGGTTGAGTACAACAAAAGGAGTAAAACGATTAGTTTATGGAAGTTGGAAAACTTTCTAAAAACTAAGTTATGCAGCGTTCGACCGATTTCCATGCTGTTACACCCTTTTCCGATAAATTGGACGATTTCCATGTTGTTACACTCTTTTCCAATAAATTGGTCGATTTCCATGTTGTTTCACCCTTTTCCAATAAATTGGTCGATTTCCATGAATTTACACCCTTTTCCGATAAATTGGCCGATTTCCATGCTATTACACCCTTTTCCGATAAATTGGCCAATTTTCATGCTGTTACACCCTTTTCCGATAAGTTGGCCAATTTCCCTACCGTTACACAATGGTCGATTTTCATGAGGTTACACCATTTTATTTTCCGACCATTTCATTTTCCATGTTGTTACACCTACCTCCACCATTTTGGCCGAAGTACCTGCTGATATACTGATCACTGTTATTCTTTCTTGCCACTTCACTCTTTATTTTTTGCATTTTTGCCAATGCTGCTACTCCATCTCTACAATCTTTCCATGCTGCAGCACCATTGATTTTTCAATACCACTGCTATCTGTCTGAAAGTGTTGCTTCATCATTACTTGACTTCACATCCGACGATTTCCAGCTGGTCAACTACATGAAGGACTCCATCTCAGCTCTAGTTGTCATATCATCATTTCTCATGCCATCCTTCATCATCTCATCTATTCCACGTGACTCAGATGGTGGTTGGATAGTGTCGTTACTCTGACAGATCATTTTCTGTGTTAAGTTATGAGGTATGTAACTAATCCTACATGTTAAAGTAATGAAGATATAAAATCATGCTTACTCACCAGTTGTCCTAAATTGATACACCTGGAGACAATCGGGGGGGGGGGGGGAACACAAATCTAGCCATCCAATCTGCATTTTATACTCACCTCCACCACCTTTTCGACCACACTTCTTTTTGCTAAGAAACTGTATTCTTTCTGCAAATCACGTTCGAACTTGTTGCGTCTCTATTTTAGGTGCTAGTTTCTCCTCCTACATGCCTGTTAGAATCTTAAGCGACATTATGGGAGGATCAACTGTGAGGTATGAACCAAAAAATATGGACACTTTACTGTTACACCTAGAGGCCTACCGAATATTTCTCTAGGCTGGCTAGATATCGTATTTTAATAAGCTGCAGGGTTTAATGAAGACGATGTATTGGATTTTAGTAAAAATGTCCCCGACAGGTATTCAATGGTGAATGGGATGAGGATTCCAATGACAGAAGAAAGCATTGCTACTGTGACAGGGTTGCCAACCACAAGAGACTGATGGTTTAATAGAAAAACACATCTTCCAGATGCATAGAAGGGTTTCCTCATCAACAATGAGCAATTTTAGGCCAAAGGTAGAGGTGCAGATGTCAATTCCTTACCAGAGCCATGGGGGAAAGTCGCAAAATTTATCAAAAGGTACAGTACCTGCGAAGGCAGATACCCAAGTTGTTTATTTTTCTGATTTCATCTTATTATCACATTCACGACATTAGAAATTTATAAACATTCCTTATTTTCTCCTCCATTCATTGCATAACATGGCTTAGTTGGTAAAAAAATCCAAGAACTGCCTTTCTAATCACAGACTCATCGGACTATTAATTCGCAAAGGTATGGGAATTTTCAATAACCCATTACCTGTTGTAGCAGTCTAGCCACATTCTATACCTATATATATGATTGCACCAGTACTTGAAAACACAATCCATGGACCTCTTCTTGAGTCTCTTCCCTCGGTTACAACAACAGTCCAAACCCCTACTGTCGTTTCCCGTAAGATGACTTAGAGAAGCCAATGCACAATTTGAGGCCATTCTAGCACCAGCCAGACAAGCCTCGACAGAGTTGAATTGACACAGCCTATAGCTATGGCTAAGGCAACTGTTGAACAACCAAATACTAGACCAAGACATGAGTCACAGGCGTTGGTTGCGGCAATTGTCATCGCAAAACTACCCCCTGCTCCTAAAAAGAAAATGCTTGCTCTTATCTTTGGCTCACCTAGAAAGTGAACAAGGTTAGCATGGTCCAATGAAACAACAAGTCTGACTACCCCCTCTGTTGTTGCACCAACAATAACACAAGAGCCTCCTATTACTGCAACAGTCGTTCAAGGCCCTACTATCACTGCCAATGGATTATCTCAGAAAATAAAACATCCATTCAAGGGAAAACGTAGGAAAGACCTTGATCAAATTACATCAGCAGCAAATCAGAACCCTCCTACTGTTGTGACAGAGAATTCTACAGAGATACGTATACCTGGTTTTACTTTGTGCAAAGAACTTCAAGAAACTATTCTCTCAATTCAGACTGAATGTACTCAAATCACAACAGAATCATCGGCTCCGCCTAATAATTCTATGCATCACATGTCAAGTGACAATGTATAGATCATAGAAGACCATGGTATACCATAATTTCCTCCTTGTGTGGTTGAGGAAGAATGCCCCGTTCCTCCTCCAACAACGAAGAAGAAATCCCCTTCTTTCATTTCTATTTTACCTAGGAGAAGAACCAGGTCCACCAGGTCTGCAAAAGCAACAATCGGATGGCAAGATATGGAACAGGATATTCCTATTCTTTGTCCACTATCCTCTATGGTTGATGAAGGGACTGTCACACAAGAACTAGTTTCTTCCGACAAAATAACAGTGACAGTAGAGACAACTGCAAATGATGGGACTGGTCTACAAGAACAAGTCATGCATGATGTAGCTGCTCCATAAGAACCAACTGTCCAAGTCGAGACTGTTCCACAAGAACCAGTCATGACAGACACCATTGTTACACAAGAACCAACTACTCTGTAGAGGACTGTTCAACCAGAGCTAGTAATGCAAGAAACAACTATTCCAAAAGCAACAACTATTGATAGTATAGCTACAACTCAAGAACCAACTACACATCATACCAAGGATGTGCCACTTGCCCAATTGTTTTCCCAAATTGAGAGGAAGATCAGGAATATAGAAAATTCCATAATTTCTACACTAATAATAGAGAATGAAAGCCTCAAAGCAGAGTTAAATACCCTGAAACAAGAAGTGGCAGCTGCTTGATAGAAGAATCCAGAAGGGATAACCTTGGACATCCTAGCACTGAAAAAAGCTATTATGGACAGAAATAAATAACTCATGTGCTTTGAGTGTGGAAACATTTACTTTGAGGAAGGATATAAGATAGTAAAAGTGCCAGTTGTTGAAGGACCAACAATTCTCTCAGTCAAGACTGAACATGAAATTACTGCTACTCAAAAACCAGTAAAACATAGGAGATCTCAATGTCATAAGGTAGTTGCTAGTTTACCAGCATCTTTCAAACAAGAACCTTTGTTTCCCTCACGATTTGTTACTCAAGAAACTCAAACTGGTTCTGTTCTTGAAGACAAAGAAACTCAAACAGATTGTTGACACAACAGATTTTCTTTTGGATACAGAATTTTTCCATACATGCACTTAGCAATTTCTCTTAGCAATTTTTCATTAGAGCAACCATACCCCTAATTCATCTACAAAGTGAGGTTTGAATGTGTTTTGCATGAGGACATGCAATGTCTTCAGTTGGGGGGCATGTTAGGACCCATAAATGTTCCTTTTTCACCACATCTTTTGCCCATTCAACATTATCATTTCTAAGCTAATGCTTACTGTTATCACTCTGTAAATTTCCTAGAGGTTGAAAAAGAGGAAATCTGCAAAGGTAACCTTAACCAACCACTTTTAGAGCTAGATTCTAGCCCTTCCAGCTCCAGAGAGGGATCTCTCTGTATGATTTAGCTTTGTTTACTTTTAGGTTTTAGGCTAGTTAAAGAAATCATTGGTTTGTTTTGTTGTAAAAGGTTTTTTAAAGTTGGTTGAAACAAATTACACATCCATTGGGCTATGGGGTCTGTACTTAATAAAATCCGATATGCAACCAGAAACACTGAAGAAATATTTCACAAGGCGAGATAACAAGCTTACTGGATCTTTAATAATTTAAGTGATGGACAGAAGAAAGATTAGGAAAATAACTCCAATTAACAAGCACTCAAGAATCTCTTAACTGAAGATATTTAGAAGATGAACATTAAAATCTACAGAATCGGAGACAGGGTATCAGTGATAAATCCTGCAACATAACGCTATTCGTATAGATTAGTTATAGAAATACAAGATGATCACAAAGCAAGAAAACATATAACTAAGAAAATCACATCACCAGTGAAACATGCGCAGGAATCCTGTGAAAAGCCTCTTCTTTATTAATGGTGGATCACGTCAAAAATGTTACAGCTCGATAACAACCGGGTGTGCAAATCAACAACCCTCAATACATTGAAAGAAGAAGTATTTATAAGTCAAAATACATACGATCCTGTCATAACTGATCACGACGTGGTCCTACTATTATTAGCATAACTAACTCAACTAATCAAAAACCGTTTGGTGATTCATCACAACTGTTGGCTGAATTTCTGGGTAGGCCATTGGTGAGGTGCCTCCACAACCTCTACTGACAGGACAACTGACTGGAAATGACAGCTCACTTACTAATCCAGTAGATCACACAACTCTTCCCAATAGATATGATTTGGCACTGTCACTTTGAGCAACCTCCGGAACACTTCGTCCATGTCTGTGTACTTAGTGAATGTAGGCTTGATGACAAAAATGTGCTTGATTTCATGCTGGATCTCAATGTCTAACTGCAATGCCTCCATGAAAGCTCTGCCTGTTATGTTTGCCTGTATTCCTGCGAACTTAGAACTGTCTTTAGATATTTCTGTCAGCCTTTTCTTGTAGTCAGGGAGCATCATTAATTTATCGTTGATGACTTTCATGCCAGGCAAGCCTTTCCTCTGCAGAGTGTCTATCTTGTGGAAAAACCTTTGCACTCTCTAATCCATTACTTATATTTTCTCCTCGAGCTGAAGCATGAGGCTTCTCTTGGTCAGAACTCGTTTCACCTCCAAGATAGTTTCAGTCCTGTCCTCGATTTTCAATTCTTCTAGCTCTTCCCTGGTCTTTGAATTGAGGAACCTTATGATGTCATTGGCTTATGCAGGCATGTCACCCAAATCCGTTCTGATTTTTTCCACTGCCTGTTTGCTTCTCTCAAGAAATTCATTTTGTTCAAACATAATTTGAACCATCGGCCAGATTTCGTTTATGGACTTAGAAATATCAGTCTACACAAGTTCTTTAACTTTGGCCAAGGTCTTTCCGGCCAATGTTTGTTTCTGTAGCTGCTACAGCTCCTTCCTTATCTGCTCGTTCACCTACTTTTCCTTTGACAGACTTGTCTGAAAGGAAGTATTTAGCTCCTGGAGATTTTCCAATTCTTTCTTGAGCCTGCTGATTTCAGACTCTTGCAAATTCATTCTCTCCATAGACTTGGCCAGATCTATGGTGCCTTCTGGTACCTGCTCTGTAGTTGCAGATGGAACAACCGTTACTGTCGCTGTGTTCAAACCTGTAATGGGAATGGCACTTAAGGTGATGCCCTCCACTGTCTTCGTCTATTCTTTCTCCTTTAATAGTTTTTCCATTTCAGCCTCCATCTCCCTTAGCTGAGCACTCTGATCCATGAGTAATCTTAGCATCTCATCCTTTTCACCTTCTCTTTCAGCTATTTCCTTCATCTGCAGATCCTCTGTGGGAGGGAGATTTAGCTGCTTTCTCAATGCGGCGATGTATGTATTCTTCTTTTTGATCATTTCTTCGGCATCCTTGACATTCGCAGGATCGTATCCTATCTTGAGGACCAGCTCCTCCAGTGTTTTTATCCTGTTATCCTTCGCGAAGGAAGACATTTTTTCTAGCTTTAGCTGGGCCTGGGCATTGCTCAAAGCTAACGTAGAAGTTGCAACGCGAGCTAAAGTGTGGGAAATCATCTCCCCAGTTTGCTTATGCATATCCATTTGATCTGCCGGATGCACATCTTTTGCTTGGAATTCAAACGTGGTCCTCTTGAAATCAGATATAACCTTAGGATCCGGCACTAGTGCATGGAGGTACACCATATGCATCCTACCTTTTTCTGTATCGAATGTCGAGAGTAGTCTGTGCTGGGTTGTGGATGATTGCTTCTGGAATTGTGCATAAGCGCTGCTAGTGAGCGACTGGTTCCTCTTCTTGATCAAATCATATTTTTCAAAAATGCCCAGCTGGGGCCCAGTCTTACTTGGTGGAGTATCTAAGGGAGAATCCCTGGTCTTTACTGTTACTTCTTGTAGCTGACTAGAGCCAAAAGATGAAGTGAATTGCTTGGTCCCTATAGAGGTCACTCTGGTGGTCACCGTGGTGGCTTCCGCTATTGTGCCGACTGTTGAAAAGGTCTTAAGATTTTTAGAATGAATTTGAAACTCCTCTGTAGATAACTCTGTTACAGGAGGAGATGACTCCTGTCGGGGCCTCTTTTCCTTGAGGGTCTGAGGCGTGGTGGCGGGGAGCACTCCCTGACAACAGGTTCCACATCCTTCAATATATCAGGCTCCCATTCAGTTTGATTGGCAAATTTTTCGATTTCGGGCCTAGTCTCATGTGCATATGGGCCAGTCTTATTTTTGAGTCTCATATCAGAAATGATTCCATAAGGATCGTAATGCCAGACGAAACTAGTTGGAAATTTCATTTCCTTCAAAAGTTTGTCTGCTTCGTCACCAGCGCCTCTATTATTGCAGATAAATGAACCTATCTGCGCTTTGAGCCACAACTGTTGCTTCTTTTTGAAGGGAACAAAGTGAATATCATCAGAATCCATACTTTGCCTAATGTATTCTAGTGCGAAAACTCTTACCAACATATATCTTGGAAGCTTGTATGGTGCCAACTCACACCCATAGACTCGGATTTCGGAGTGATTCTGGTACAAATACCAATCTCCTGTCTTCGCACTTTCTGAGAGATGCAGAACTCTCCTGACTTCATCATTTACTCGTGGCTCAGGCACGCCACTCAGCATACCTACCACAGGGTGGTAGAATTGGTCAATGAACGCTGTGAAATCATATTCGACCGAATTGCGCTTTAGAAGGGACGTCCACGCTGTGACCGGTTGTGGCTTCCCGTCAGAGTCCGTCCTCTGCATGGAGAATGTGAACCTGTCTACTTGAAAGTACAAGAACATGTAGGATAGAATAGATGAATACCTGAACATGCCCTCAGTGGTGAAATTCATGAATTTCTCATGGATGTTATTTTCCAAGAAAGTACTGTAATCGAATTGAGTGGTTGGTTGTTCGTCATTCGAAAAGATGGATAGGAAACCCATGATGGGTTAGTCCACCCACTGGTCAGAAAAGTATCCAAGAAGAGCGCACACGGCCGAAATAATCTGGTTCCCTTTGATGGAAAAAATGGAAGAAGGATACGGGGGATTGGTGGTCGGGATTGGAGAGGAAGGGGGAGAAAATAGCTCGAAAATCTGAGCTCTTTGCTGGAAGGTCATCTTCTGGTAGAGCTCGGTGAGGATTTCTAGGGTGAATGGAGTTACAGACTCGGGGCGAGTTATCTGCATCATTTGGTCGATGTCCTCTGGGGTAATTAAGAAGAGGACGTCCCCCAAGGAGGAAACAATGGCTTTCTGTTCGGGGACGTGGTGAGATTGGCACTTGAGTGAAAACTCTGGGAAATGGTGGACTTGGGGGAAAAGATATAGGGGCAAATTGGACTCCCAGAGCCCAATCTCGTGACTCTGATCTAGGAAAACTTCTCGGAGCCATGATTGCAGTTCAGAGAAATCAAAGCTGCATATTGTGTCTGCTATCAAGCGGTCCTTGTCTACCAGAGGGATTTGATCAAGATCGACCGAAGGAGGGACGAACGGGTTCTCCTCCTCTTCAGTTGGCCTCGTTTTAGATGCCATCTCTGCGACTGTAACTGCAACAAACAAGTGAGATCGGAAGA
>CBVK0100352412.1:0-21076 GCA_900067695.1 Picea abies
CCCACGGTCATAGAGAAGGGTCACATCGGTGAAGGAGAATAGAGGGGCTAGCATGAGCTAGTTTCCTGTTAGGAGAGTCAGAGTGACTCGCATGTAAAGACCCGATACGTGAAGTCGCGATGCACCTTTCGATTAGGCAGCTGGTCATAGGCTTGGCCACATAAAGGGAGGGGCTTAACTAGGAGATCTAGCGTCTATATATGTTGAAGCTTAAAGGCATTAAGGAGAAGTTTGTGGGTTCCATATAACTTGTGCTTTAAGGGAAAGAGGGAATGTTAAGTGGAATTGAAGTTCTTTAGGGGTCAAAGAGTCAGTCAAACTCAATTATCCTAGACCGACAGGTCACACAGCCCTTAGGATAGAAGGGGGGTCTGCATAAGTATGTAAATGAATATCTAACATCAATGCCATTTTACGAAAGCCATCAGTGTATTATTGCACTGTTTGTCCTTTTCTTAGTTTAAGAGCTTACCATTCAATTAAATATTTCTCTTTATAAACCAAAGGATAGAATTGCTTTCTAAGTGTATAAATAAAACTTTTCCATGATGTAAATACACTACCCACTTGTTGTGTGCCATTTGGCAACTTGTTTTTCCACCAGATGAGTGTTGTGCCTATAATTCTAAACGATGCCAAATTGATCTGATTTGCCTCATCCTTGATTTGTTGCACATGGCAATAAACCTCCATCTTCCTGACCCAATTATCAAGTCCCCCTGCAGTGACTTCACCATCATACATGGGTAATTCAAATTTTACATGAAGCTTAAGTAAAGGCATTTCTTGTTTATGTTTATGGACATGTTTTCTTATGGTGCTTTTAGAACTTGAACTTGAAGAAGGAGGAGAAAAAGTTGATGGAGAAGAAGGAGATGAAGGAGAAATTTGAGGAGGATCCCCTCCTTATTCACTTTTGACCTTTGAGTATTCACCTAGATTCGGTCTCTTCCATTCCAAGTAATCATCATACAAAACCTTGATCATCTCTGACATGGCGAAGAAATTTTTTCGAAACTCTTTCTCATACTGAGAAAGCCCCTCTTCTGATGCCATCTTCTCACTCTGAGAAGCTCTCTTTCTCAATCCAATCAATGGATTCTCTTCAACAATATTTCCTTCACCACGATTCAACTTTTCCCTGGTAATCATGCAAACTCAAAAACCAAATGTCGACTAGCTCTGATACCACTTGATCCGAAAAGATATTTTAAACAACAATGGTTGAGTTATATTGCATGAGTTAAATTACCATTTATGAAACTAATGAAATAGGAAACATATCATCCATTTATAATTTTACATATATGAACATAAGCATGAAGAAAACAAACCATAAACATGAATGTGATAATGGAGTTTGGCAATCTCGCCTACGTCTCTGGGCCTTTGTCTCAATGGGTGAGGATTTCTTATTTTTGTTCAAAGATTTAAAAGAACATCATAACAGTCCCAAAAAAGTTACAAACTGATCTTTTCTTGTTCTACAATATCTCTAGAACCCAACAAAACTGACGGCACTGAAATTGGATGAATGAAGCTCCCAGAAATGGCCAGCAAATGTGCTCTCCGCAATGGCTTCCCTGCATGAAAATGGATTTGGCTTGACAAAACTTCATCATGTACCTTTTATGAACCTCCTTCATGGCTTCAAGAGCCTATGATTTATATATATTATACGTGGGTAACAATCTCCCAACTTCTCCCCAATATCTGGCCTCAAAAAGGGCCCAATATCCCCCAAAAATGACCAAAATATCCAAAACTAGTGAGAAAATCCAATTAAAATCACTATTATAAAGTAATAAACCCACTTTTTGCAAAAATTCAGGGCGCATCCCCCTTTCTTAGGTCTCCTGGTCACCTGTGTGTATCCAATTGTCCAAGGGCTAGGTTGTTGGTGCATTATCCCCTTAGATTTTCGCTCCCGGTCTCGTGGCATGGCCATATGGCTCAATGCTTATGCACCCACATGCCCTAACAATAGTTCTAGACCCAATATTTAAGCCTGTGGTTACGCCCCTTAGTCAGCAGGCTAGCCCGACCGACCGAGGCTAACCCCTATTCTCCTGGGCCACGAATAGAGTCTGGGTCATATGCTGAGTGTATATGTGGTTGTCGATCCGAGGGATATACCCATATACTCACGCCAAACCACAGCAAAGGTCCAGTCCTATGGTATGTGGTCACATGTACATGGTTCAATGGATGTGTCGAGGGTTTAACCGCATGGATATGTGGTAACTTGTTGTGACTGGGGCTGGGGGATAGGCCCCAACCCTATTATTCTCCGCCCGAACCATACTGCAAACATAAATATATATGGCGCACTTTACGGTTAAGTTCCACTAGGTAGGCAGGTTGGTAGCCCATCCTATGCAAAATCTTGGCACCCAAAGAGGTCACAGGTTCGAACTCGGTGAACCCAAACAATTTTGCTATAAACATTAACCAATGAATGGGTACCACGTGGCAACCCAGGACTGGGCCACGTGGCACTGTACCATACGCAAACAATACTTCCATGTGTCAACACTCTATTCATCCACATATTCTAGCCATCTATCTGCCATTTCACATGCCACTGTACCTTCCATGTGTTGTATGGACGTGCCACGTGTCGTACAGTCGTGCCACGTGTTGTACAGATGTGTCATGTGTCGTATAGTCATGCCATGTGTCACCCTTGTAGTGGTGAAATGTATCACTCCTTGATTGGTCCACCTATACCTATCCTCAACAGCTTCCAATGTACCTTTCCATGTCATTTGTACGTTTGTACGTCCTGTACAGTTAGTTTCCACATGGCATTGTACAGACTATACAGTCAGCATTGTTTTTTGCTTGTTTGGCCAAATGAACAGACCACGATATCTTGGTCATACGACGTCCGTTTGAGCCCAATCAAGTTGCGTTGGGTTTGTATCAACGAGGCCTACACACACATTTGTTTTGAATCTATTTTGAGCAATTTGATTTTTAGGCCTTCCTGGACCAATTTTGGTCCCGAGATCCAATTTTGGATCAACAAAGGACCTTCCAAGGGTATCCTTGGTCTCTTGATGGGGATATTTAGCATTATGAGTTTTTGAACATATAGTATGATTCTCTCAAACTTGGATATGGTCAAGGGAAAAACCCTAAGAGTTAGGCTATAACAAAATCTTTTAGGATTTTGGGGCCAATAACGACACTTTAAACAACCACAAATGACCTATCGAGGGCATGATTTTCCTTTAACTAAGTATATAAATACCACTATTGTTTGTGAGCATTGGTTATGGGAATCAGGGTCTTGGACATGACTAGGGGAGGAAACATGAATGTTAGGACCTAAAAGAACCTTCTAGCCATCTAGGACCAAGAAGTATTCCTAAAACAACCACACACGACCTCTTAAGGGTATCGTTGGCCTATTATTGTGGATGTTGGTGCCATTAGGTGGTTTTTATTAGTAGGTATGTATACTAGTTCCATAGAAATTATCTCGGGAAGAACTCCATTCCTAAGATCCTAAAGAAAAAATCAAGGCATCCAAATCCATGAGCAATGTCTTAAATCACCACACATTACCTCTAGAGGGTATCCTGGGCCTCTGAGAAATATTTTAGTGCCCTCACAAGTTTTTGATCATTAGGTATGGGTCTCAAGGCCTTGATATCATTGAGGACGAAACCCAAGCCTTAGTTGAAGTAATCCTTTATCCCCAACCCCATCCACTATTTGGATCCTACCTCTACCTACATCCCATCTACTCCTGGGACACTAATTCCCTCTTCCATTGGGTCGTTACCCTAACCAGAAAATGACCAAAATAGAATATAAAGAGAGAGATAAGTAACTCCACACCTTGATAAAGATATAAGAATGTATGTGAAGCCTCTTCAAGGGGGAAACCTCCTTTTACAATAGAACAAATGTACAAGACGAGATGCTCCTAAAAATAAGTCATTTTGTTATATATATAGGAGACCAAGGGTACTATTACAATTAAAAGGTATAACCGACTACACTAATATAAAAATAGAAATAGAACAACTCAATATCTAGGGATTTTCATGGGGATTTGTGCTTAACATGGGGATTTTTCTAGGGACTTAACATTCCCCTCCCCTTCAAACAAGTGTTTCCCTCAACACTTGATTAACTGCAGATGTTTCTACATGAAGAACTTACATTCCCATGTTGTTTCTTATATTGGTAGATTCTTCCACTTAATGAGGTACTCAGTAATTGATCCATTTTGCAACTGCATAACCCTTGTTTTAGGGAATGTTTCTAGTTCTAATATGATTTTCCCTTCTTCATTGATCTATGGTAAAATAGTTTGAACTAGGATCTTGTCATTAATTACCTTCTTTAAGCAAGAAACATGGAAGATTGGATGTACATGTGAATATGGAGGTAAATCCAATTTGAAATCCATACTTCCAATCCTTTGCAACACCTTATACAGACCATAATACTTGGGTGCTAATTTATTGTCCTTTTTTTCTTGAGGGAAATCTATTTTTATGGTTGTAACTTCATAAATACCCAATCCCCAACTTCAAATTCCCTTTCATTGTGATGTTGATATGCTTGTTGTTTCATATTATTTTTTGTTGTAACCAAGTGGTCCTTCAATAGTTTGAGAACCTCTTGTTGGTGCTCTATGTGGTCATCCACTGCTTGAACCTTCCCTTTCCCTTTCAAGGGTGATGTGATGGATGGAGGATGATATCCATAAAGTTCCATAAATGGGGACAATTTTTATGAAGTGTGGAAGGATATGTTGTATGACCATTTTGTGAAGGGAAATGGATTGACCCATTGTGTTTGTTTATTATATGCAAAGAAACAAATATACCATTCTATCCATTTACTCACAATATTAGTTTTCCCATCAGATTGAGGATGGTAGGAGGAGGAATGATCCAATTGAGTACCCAAACAAGAAAATAATTTAGTCCAAAAATTTCTAGTGAAAATTGGATCTCTGTCACTTACAGCAATCTTAGGGATTCCATGTATCTTGTGAACTATTCCATGAATTTTATGGCTACTTTAATTTCTTTAAAAGGAAGAGAAAGGTAGCAAAAATGGGCATACTTTGTGAGTCAATCCATTACTACCATGATGAAATTATTTCCTTTGGACCTGGGTAGACCTGTAATAAAATCTATTGAAACCTCTTCCCAACGTTGACTTGGTATAACTAACGGTTGTACGAGACTTAGGGTCTTGATTATCTCTCCCTTATTCTATTGGAAAACCACACGTTAAGCCACAAACTTTTTCACATCAATTTTAAGACCTTACCAAAAAAATTCCTTCTTGATCCTATGGTAAGTTTTCAAGAACCCTAAATGTCCTACTATAGGAGAAGTGTGCAATTCCAAAAGAACCCTTTGTTTGAGTTGGGAATTATTGCATAAATATAAGTGATCTTGATACCATATTTAATCATTCTTCCACAAAAATTTATCTAATACACTTGGATCCTCATGTATTTATTGAATGATATTGCATACCTTTTTACCTTTGTTCCATTGTATCCTTTATTCTTCCACCCTAACCCTTTGTTTCTTCTTCTTTCCTTGAAATTGTATCAGCCACCATATTTTGTTTTCTTTTTTTGTAGATAATTTCAAATTCATAACTTAGCATATTTATAACCCATTTTTGTTTCTCTTCTGAAGATAATCAATGTTCCAAGAAGTACTTCAAACTATCATGATTTGTTTTTACCTTGAAGTGTCTTCCTATTAGGTAAGGGAACCATTTCTTAACTGCATGTAATATGGACAACATTTTATTTTCATAAATGATTTTGAGTAAGTTATTTCCTTTATGATAACTACTTTCAAAGGCAACGAGCCTTCCTTATTACATTAAAACTACATCAATTCCTTGTCTTGAGAAATCACATTTCACGATAAAGGTCTTTGGGAATTCAGGTGTGGTTAGGATAGGAGTCATACACATATCCTCCTTAAGCTTTTCAAAAGATTTTGTTTCTTATTCAGTTCAATAAAATGATTCCTTTTTAAATAGTGATGTTTGAGGTGCTTCTATTTGACCATAATTCTTGACAAACTTGCAATAATATCCCATCAATCCATCATCGCTTTAATTTTGTTAGGGTCCACTTTGAAATCTTCATGAGATACGATATGACCCATATATTCCACTTCTTGAACCCCAAAGTAACACTTGTAAGTATTTACATATAGTTGTTTATCTTCCAATAGTTTTAACACCATGGCAACATGTTGTACATGATCTTCCCATGATTTGTTGTAGATTAGTATATCATCAAAAAATGCTAACACAAATTTTCTAAGGTTTGGAAAATAGAATTCAATAATATTTGAAATTTTGAAGGTGCATTAGTAAGGACAAATGGCATCACCAAAAAATCAGAATGATCTTCATGTGTTCTAAAGGTTGTTTTGGGAATGTCTTCTTGCCTCATTCTGATGTAATGATATCCAAAGTAGAGATCCAACTTAGTAAAAAAATTGCACCTTGAAATTCATCTAATAATTCATCAATTATAGAAATAGGAAACTTATCTTTAATGGTCATTTTGATGAAGTGTCTATAATATGAACATATACACCATGAGCCATCCTTTTTGTAACTATCACCATTACTAGTGAAGAGAAATAACTTTGACTAGGTTGAATGACGCCGACCTCTAACATTTCTTGAATCATATGCTCAATCTCACTCTTTTTTGCATATGGGTACCTTTGAGGCCTAATGTTAGGTGGTACACTTCCTGGTTATAAATGAACATAAAGGTCATGATATCTAGAAGGTGGAATACCCTTAGGAATCTCTTCAAATACCTTGGAATGATTGTTAGTAACTTTTTGGAGATCCACTAGAATAGAAGGTCTAGATGTTTGAACATCTAGTGAGCACAAATGTGAAAGTACAATATGGTATCCCTTTTTGAGTAATTTTTTCATGTTGTTGGAGATTATCATTTTCGAGGGCTTCCCTTGGATACCTATGAGTTCAAATTCCTTTCATTTTAAAGAAAATCTCATGAAACGTTATTGAAAACTACGAGCCATTATTCTCGATCTGATAGAAATGACGAGGATTCTCGTTGATGACCCAATCAAAATTAGAGGAGAGCCAAGTGGTCTAGAGCCGATGCAACTTGAATAAATCATTGGGTCAGAAAACCATGAAGTTCCACCATCACAGATCAGATCACCGGAGGAAATTTTGACCCATCCTGAGATAGCGAGGAAATCAAGAAGAACAAGTGTACCAAATCTCTTGTTCGAATTGATAACCATCTATAATGATGAGGAGAGTTCGGAGGTGTCCCTGGTGACACTAGTGCATATTACAGAGGAGAAAGAATCTAAGAGAGCATCTACCCCGGGTCTCGATACTCCAGTTCAGATCCTTCCACAGAGCGAGCATGAGGTCGAAAGAGCCTTAGACACTAAGCTACTCAACGTACTGGGAACCCCAATGGAAAACTCGAGGTATGAGATAGGATCGGGTAGACAGAAAGAAGAAATTCCACAACAGGAAATTGGCATTTCAACAGTTGATTTCCAAGTACGTATTGAACCTACCCATGGTTCCGTAGTTTTGGTCGATACCTTACCAGTCAATGAGAAACAAACAGAGGTTGAGCCATTGAGACATACGGAATAGGTTCAAGAACCCATACTAGAACATATATACACAGTCGGGAGCCTGGGGAATACTCTAACTTGGGGAGAACAACAAATCCATGAACCTGTTGATGAGTTCTTTGATATACAAGAAATCACCTATGACCGAAAGAGAAAATCCATCATGAAGAGAACCACTAAGAAGAGGAGGCTTACGTTGGATAGTTCAATTCTCATTACCATAGAGAAAAAATTGATCAACACAGAGCATGCCAAGACATCCAACATTATCAATGTAGGGATGGCTATCACAAATGCCACCTTGGACAGAGAAAGAAGAGATGAAAAGGAGTTGGTCGTTGCGCTAAATGAGTTGGAACACTTGCGCCATTTGGAAAAATACTATCAAGACTCCACACAAGCCACGGTGTTTTTAAGAAGAGAGTTCCAAGACGCCTATGACAAATTCACGAATGAACGACACCTTTTCACCGCATGGATAGATGACTTCCAAGAAGACACCCTTATGGTGCTAGAGACCTGCAAGGACGTGGAAATATGGTACGAGAATTGATTACATCAGTGCAGTTCAAAAGGGTCGAGACACCGAAGAGCATGATATTCGGGTGCTGAGGGACAGTAGCATAGATCGGATCAGGAAAGTGGTCAAATACTAGGTGAAAATGGCCCAGGAACCTCAGTGGGAGATTTTAAAAAAATGGGTCGATTGCCAAAGGAGCGGGGTAAAGATTAATCGGGAGATGAAAGACATCGGCCTCCTAGAATTCGGATCACTCGAGCACTTTGTTGACTTTCATGACATAGTCAAGAAACATGCAGAACAAGACTCGGCATGGACTGCAAAGATAGAAAAGGTGGCGAGCATGGTGTCAGGTCAAGTACAGCAGTTCATGGAGCATATGATCAAGGCTCGAGCAGTATTGTAGCAGTTAAGTGTCAAAATAGTCAAGTACCGAGCATAGGATGTAAAAGAAATCCTTTCAGCCCCGATGGACCAACACAGGTTCTCGTATGCCAACACATGCAAGTAAATATTCGTTGAATGGTCAGAGTATGAGAAGAGTCATCCACTTCAGTGAAACTTTTTTATGATTCTTAGAATACAGAGAGATGGAAGCGCCATGCGGCGATGTTTTGTTTTAATTAACTTGCACTTTTGATAGCTATTTTTAGTTAATGATTCGTTATAAATACAAGGATTGAACTTTTAGTAGAGGTCGATGGTTTTTGCAAAGACCCTCACTTTTGGAATTGTAAAGAACTATTTCTGAACTACCTTAATTGAGAATTCTTGTTTAGGACAAGAGACAAACTTTTTTTTTCATCAAAGGCATTGTTGATTGGATTTGAGGAGGAATTACTTCCAAATTTATTTCATGAATGGATGATGTAATGAGTAAGAGTTTTCGAATCTATTGATAAGTTAGTTGTTTCAATACTTTTTGTAGTTTTTGTCTCTAATGATGAAAGCAAATCATTGTGTTAAAGTGTGATTAATGCTAGAGATAAGGAAACTATTTTTCTTGCCATCATTTTATTGCATGTATGTTTTCTTTCAATAATTGTATTTCATTCAATAATTGAAATGCAAGCAAGTTAATGTATTATTACTAGGCTTGTCACAGGTGTGAATATCTTTGTCTGCATGCTTGAGCACTAGGGTTATCTCAAGATCAGCCTTCTTCAGTAGTTAAGAAACCCCCCTTTTCTATCAGTTGGTTTATACCAACACCCATCTTCTAATTAGACCCATCTAATAAGAGAAAATACAAAAGAGAACATTTAAACTGGAGGAACTTTCACAATAAGATATCCTATCAACCACTACGTAAAGCCCATTGATAAATCAGTTGGATCGAAATATCTGGAGAACCATTCCACCATTAAACGTTGCAGAGTCTAATTGGGCCTCCGTGGCTGGTTTGGTTCCTGTTGTTAAGTTAAAGGGATTTAGGACCCCTCAACATGTCCTAGATGAAATAAATAGGCTTAGAATAAAGAATAGACAATTGAAAGAAAAATTGTCACATAATTCTGATATGGTTTCTCAACTAGAAGAAAAGAAGAAAATTGAAGAGGAAATAATGAGTCAATTGCAAAACAAAAAAGAACACTGTGAGAAAATTGAAAAGGAAAATGTTTTC
This sequence comes from Picea abies, assembly GCA_900067695.1. Taxonomy (NCBI): domain Eukaryota; kingdom Viridiplantae; phylum Streptophyta; class Pinopsida; order Pinales; family Pinaceae; genus Picea; species Picea abies. Next base: position 9,794 of record CBVK0100352412.1, read on the forward strand.
TTAATGAAGGAAATCGATGTACTTATAGTTGATTTGAACAATAATAATAAAATTGAGCAAAGTTCCATGATGTTAGACAATATGCTCAGCAACCAAATATCATTATTCGACAGAACTGGACTCGGCTACAATCCAACCTCACATTACAGAAAACCAAGGAAGAGCCCAGGAGTTATGCCACATCCCTGATCAATCCTATTGAAAGTAATGAGAACACTAATAAAGCAAACCCAGACCAGAAAAAACCAATTTCTCCTCACAGGAAGGATGAATTCAAAAATGTGATGACACCAGGAAGACCGACTATGAACATGTATGAATATCTCTTTCTAGGTAATTGTTATTCATGCAACAATTTTGGACATAAGGCAATAGATTGCAGAGAATATCCAAGAAATGACCAAAGAAGGAATGGAGTCATGTTCAGTGCTTCAAGAAATAATTATGTGAGCAACAAAAAAAAAAATTGTTGACAACATAAACAAGAACTCATTTGCTCCATTATTTAACTATGATATTGAATGTTATAAATGCCATAAATTTGGTCATAAATCTCAAGAGTGCAAGAGTTGGACACTAGTCTCTATTGAGAAACATATTGGTGGCATAAATACTACCAAAGTCTAGAGGAAGAAACAAGAGAAGATTTCCCAAGAAGAATGTGATTTAGCAATGCATGCTCAAGAAAAAGAGATTTATTGGTACATAGATAATGGTTGCTCAAAACATATGACTAGTGACAAAAACAAGTCTATTAAGCTAAGGAGAGAGAAATGAGGAAGTGTCTCATTTGGAGATAATAAATCTTCCAAGATAATTGGGAAAGGTAAAGTCACCCTTGGAGGTTAGAAGGCTATAGCATAAAATGTTCTTCTAGTTGAAGATTTAAATCATGACCTTCTAATTGTCATTCAACTATGTGACCCTGGACACACTCCTTTTTAACTCTCAAGCATGCAGAATAAGAAAATAAGACACTGGCAGAATATTAGCAACAGGAATCAAAACTCCAAACAATTCATACATTCTAAATCAAATTGGAAGAGAAATATGTTGTGTGGGATAGATAAATGAAAGTTGGTTATGGCATAGGAGACTGGGACACTTAAGTTTTGAAAAATTAATTAATATCAGTAACAACCAGGAAGTAAAAGGCATGCCAAAAATAATCAAGCTCACAAACCCAATCTATAAACATTGTCAACATGGGAAACAAACTAAAGTGAGATTCAAAACCAAGGAATATTCAAGTTCAAGACCATAGTAACTCATCCACATTGATATTTGTGGGCCAACCAAATCACAAATTCAGCAAGGTAATTGTTACTTCATGTTGATCATCAATCATTACACAAGAATGACCTAGGTAACCTTTCTTAAGCATAAATCAGAAGCTTTTGGGAAGTTTAAGGATTTCAAAGCATTGGTGAAAATGAAACAGATTTGAAGATCAAGTGTCTAAGATCAAATAATGGAGGATAATTCACCTCAGATGAGTTCAATAAATTATGTGAAGATCATGGAATAAGAAGACACTTCTCAGCTGCAAGAACTCATCAACAAAATGGAGTGGCTAAAAGGGGAAAAAAATTGTACAAGAAATGGCCAAAACTATGCTAAATCAAGCTAAACCGTCAGATATATTTTGGAGAGATGTGATCCACACAACTTTATATATTTTGAAAAAAGCATAGCTTCGAGCTAATAGTGACAAAACTCCATATGAATTATGGAAGGGCGGATCAGTAAATGTCAAACATATTAAAATGTTTGGAAGCAAATGTTACATAAAAAGAGATGTTGACAATCTTGGAAAGTTTGACTCTAGATGTGATGAAGGTATTTTCCTTGGGAATTCCTCTAAAATAAAATATTACAGATGTTTAAATATGAGATCAGATAAAATTGTTGAAAGTGAAAATGTAAGAGTGGAAGATGAAAATATTGGAAGGATCAAGATGCAAACAAATGACTAACTAGTAGTAACAAGCTATAATGAAGAAGAGAAAGATAATGAGGAATATATTGTAGAAGAAGAAGAGGAAGCTAATGTGGAAGAAGAGAAAGAAAATAAGGAAGATAATACAGAAGAAGAAGAAAAGGAAGCTCCTAGAAAAGACACGAAGACTCCCTCGAGATATGTTCAAAAGAACCACCCTGAAGAACAAATTATTGGAGACAACAACAAAGGCGTCCAAATAAGAAGACAATTAATAAGATCACTTGAACATGCAAATATGTCTCTATTGTCTAAAATAGAACCCAAGAACTTTGATGAAGCCAGCAAAGATAAAATATGGGTTAATTTTATGGATGAAGAATTAGATCAAACTGAGAAAAACAAAACTTGGGAGTTAGTTCCAAGACCAAAAGACAAGAATGTAATAGGCACCAAGTGGGTTTTTAGGAAAAAAATAAATGAGGATGGACAAGTAGTGAGAAATAAGGCAAGGCTAGTGTGTAAAGGATATGCTCAAGTTGAAGGGGTAGACTTTGATGAAACTTTTTCTCCAATATATATACTAGAAGCAATTAGAATATTTCTAGCATTTGAAAGCTACAAGAATATCAAAGTTTATCAAATGGATGTTAAATATGCATTTATAAATGGAACTCTGGAAGAAGAAGTATTTATTGAACATCATGAGGGGTTTCAGTTAATAGACAAACAACATTATCCATGCAAATTGAATAAATCCCTCTATGGTCTAAAGAAATCACCTAGAGCATGGTATTTGAGGCTTAATAAGTACCTACAACAACAAGACTTCAAGAGAGGAACTGCAGAAAGTAACACTTACATCAAAGAAGAAAATGGAAATATAATTATCATTGTGGTCTATGTAGATGACATTATCTTTGGAAGTGAATCTGATGATATGATTCAAAGGTTCTCAAATATCATGCAAAAAGAATTTGATATGTTCATCCTATGTGAGTTTTCCTTCTTTCTAGGACTGCAAATCTCTTAGTAAAATAAAGGCATATTCATTTCACAGAGAAAACACATTAAGGAGATGTTAAATAATTTCAACATGGAAGATTGCAAGCATGTCAGTACTCCCTTGAAAACAAACTATAAGCTGAGTAAGGATGATCAATCATCAAAGGCTAATCACACCATGTACAGATCAATGATTGCTATCCTTTTATTTGTAACTGCATCAAGGCCTGATGTTATGCAAGTTATTGGATTGGTTGAAATATTTCAATTTGCACCAAAAGAATCACATGTGATGAAAATCAAGAGAATTATCAGATACTTGAAGGGAACAATGGACTTTGGACTCTGGTATCCAAAAGGAGAGACTTTTATTCTAACAACATACATTGATGTAGATTGGGAAGGTAGTATTGATGACAAGAAAAGAACAAGTGGTGGACCATTATTTTTGGGTAGTTTTTTAGTATCTTGGTTAAGCAAGAAACAATCTTCAATTTCCTTATACATGATAGAATTAGAGTACATAGTTACAGCATCTTGTTGCACACAAATCCTTTGGATGAAGCAAGCACTGCAATATATTAATGCAGAATGCAATCAACCAATTTCTATACTATTTGACAATATCAGTTCCATAAGCATTTCCAAGAATCTGGTAATGCACTCAAATACAAAGAATATCCCAATCAAATATCATTTTCTGAGACAATAGGTGAATGATAAGACTATCAAGTTGGAGTATGTTCCTACCAAGGAACAAATTTCCAATGTGTTTACCAAACCCCTACCTATAGGTACATTTGAGTATCTCATACAGAAAATGGGAGTCATTCCCATTTCCCAGTGAAATCTTTAGCTAAAATTTGTTGGGAGCTCAACAGAAACAAAATATCATGGGAGAGTACATATGGTTTCATGTTGAAAATAAAAATGATGAGTATAGTGTAAGCAAGAGCATCAACTCAGGGGGAGCTACAAAAAGAAAAACCTTTTTCATTGATGTCAAAGGGGGAGAGTAAAAGAATAAAGGGAAGATATGATTACAACGGACTATATAAATATCAAAAAGTGTGTGTTTCCATCAATGACAAAGGGGAAGATTGTTGGAAATTGTCTTCTCATTGATGCCAAAGGTAGTCATGGGGGTCATTGATATCATAGAAAGGGAAGACTGACTACTTTCAATGATAGGGGGAGACATTGGAAATTATATTGTCATTGATGTCAAAGGTAGTCATGGGGGTCATTGATATCACAACAAAGGAAGACTGACTACTGTCAAGGATAGGGGGAGATAATGAAGGCCTCCATGTTTTGTGCATATCTAGCTTATGTGAATAACAAGTCCTAGGATCAAACTTGTAGACAAACAAAGGAAGCACAACAGATCATATGGACCACATCAATAGAGGAGAAGAAAAAGACTTAAATTGAAGACACATGATTAGGATGAAGTTTAGTATGAAATCGAGAAATATTTTGCAGAAAACAAGGAACACAAGTAAATGGATGGTCGAGATTAGAACTTGAATATAGATCTCTTTTGATCGACAACCATAATCAATTTTGAGTTCATAATCTAATTCATTGGTGAAATACTTTCATAGTTAAGCTTTCGGAAGAGAAAGGAAGTGTTAGCATAAAACACCTCACGGAAGAAATTTTATCTATGGTACAAATCGAGTGGAGGAAAAAGATCGACGGTCAGAATTAGATTGGAGGTCGAAGTCTGAAGCAGCAATGAAAATCCTTTAGAGTAGCATATTCAAAGTCAAAAGGATATAGAAACGAATAATACTCTGAAAAAGGTAGAGCGGCAGATGGCAGAGATTAATTCGAAGTGATATAGAATGATATATCTAGAGAAGACACGTGTCAGCAGGTAGAAATGTTTTAGAGTTGAAGTTTCGGAGTCAAAAAGGGTGCAATGATGAAAGAGCCCCAACGAAGACAGTACGATGAACTATCCAGATGATTTCAGGATGATCCAAGTGGATGGATCTGATAATTACACATGACAGTGTCTGCATGAACCAACAACTTTGACTTTCTTAATCACTGGTCCAAATTGGTGAATAAATATCCAACAAATGAATAGGATGGATTTAGAGTGAGCCTAGTCAAGGGTTAAGGAGAGAACGTGTAGTGGTATCCCATTTGTTTTCAGAGCAGGGTCATCAGAGTTAAGAAGATGGAGTAACTTCGATAGAAGGACAACGATGAATGGTAGAGATCTACTCAGAATTGAATAGATCAACTAACAAGGAAGAGACATGTGGTAGGCCACTAGAGTGACACATGGCAACTGACAAAGCTTGGATGTGGCATCGATGAATGAATTGTGACACATGGTGATGATGTGGATGAATGAGCAAGCAACATGTGGTAGTCAGATTCAAAGTAAGAGGTTGACATGTGGAATCCATGTGTGAGTGTCGTGGCATAGGCGTAGAACAGTGGGATGGGGACAGTGATCCATGACCATTAGATCCATACAAATCAATGATGGAGAGGCTAACAGTGTTCAGAGTTTGAGGAGGAAGGTGAAATATTGTCGGAGTGGAAGCTTTGGAGATTTCTGAGCTGTGCTCTTAAAAATTACTCTGAAGACCAAACTGCGAGATGAGATCTGGATCGTCCTTCACAATGATGATCAATGACTGAGAATAAAATATGAAATAGTCTGAGGAGAGATCATTGTCGTCCATTTGGTAATCGATCAATGGTTGGTACAGAGTCTTTGACTATATTATGAGATTCATATCCAACTGTCCATTTAAAAAATAAATCAACGACTGTGAGGAGATCTCGCATTGGGAACAACTCGTAGGTTAACCAGAGGAATAAATCTTGCAAATTTTAGGAGACAAGATAATCCAGTGGACATGGAGCTTGGTCATATGACCAAGAATGGGCTTAACACCTAAATAATACATGTTTATATGAAAGAGTCTAGATCGACGAATGACAACAAACATGAACCAGATCCAATGGTGCCTAAGCGATGAGGTCCAAAGGGTCTGATATCCTAGAAGTTCAAAAGTTATGGAGGTTAGATCTGATGATCATGATCTACTCAAGAGATGATCGAACGAATCATGTGCATCGAAATGGTGATGAGTGTTTTGGAACCCTAATGGTCTTGACATGAAAGAATAGATCAACGATTGAGATTAAATCCAGGATGAGATCAGATGGTGGTTGAGTGTCAAGAACCAATGAACCAAATAGAGTGTAACATAAGGAATAGAGACCAGATTTCATGGAGATTTTTGTAGCCTGATTCAAAGAATCAATGAAACTGGAGCCGACCATACACGATATGTACATGGACAAATTATTAAGGAAGTAATCACTATAAATGATAATTCCCTAATAAATATAAGTGAGAAGGGGAAGGGTAATGAAGTGGATATGAAATAGCGAGGAAGCATAGTAGAGTTCATATATCATGAACCTTGTGGAAAAGAAGACCAAGTATTATATGAAGTGATTTTTTGTGGCTTACGGTCAATTTTAGACATAATTATTTTCAAAGGAATTTCAGAACATCTGGGTTGGTTCCTGATGTGTAGGTTGGTGCCTATAGAGGATTGGTGTCCTCTTTCATTTGCAAATTGGTGCATGTCTCTAGGTTGGTGCCTGGTGTGTATATTGGTGCCTACATAGGATTGGTGTCCTCTTTCATTTGCAGGTTGGTGCATGTCTCCAGGTTGGTTCTTGGAGTGTAGGTTGGTGCCTACAGGGGATTGGTGTCCCCTTTCATTTGCATATTGGTTCCTGAATTTTATGAGTTGGTGCTCATAAGAGGATTGGTGTCCTCGAAGAGAATTATTTTGACATTTATCTATAAAATAATTTCAAGGTTTTCACCTCTATATCTGTAATATGTTAGTTATGATAAGTATCTCTCTGATATGAATGCTCGCAACAATAAATTCTAATGTGTTTTAAATAAGTGTAAGACAAATTGTTGAATGTGCTCAGTACTAATTCACCCCCCCCTCTCAGTACTACTAACATTTCAATATTGTCATCGGCCTCATCAGTTGGATCCAATGGTGTATCACATGTTGTTCGGTCATCCTCTACACACATATCCTTACCATGGCTAGATGCATGCTCCTCCTCCTATCCTTCATGTTCATTTCTCTTTAATTTATACCATGTTCCTTTAAAGAAATCATCGTCCACATTCTTGGGCCAGCATCCGTACTTGAGGGTGAAATAGCTTTTAAAGGGAAAAGATACATAGATATCCTCACCCAATGCTAGATACTCCTGGTAGTGGTAAGGCGTGTTTTTAATTGTTGTTTCATCCTTGATATTTCAGCCACTGGTTATGGATCTTTCTCCATCTCGCTTAACCACATGAGTGCAAACCCTACTACCATCCTTTCTTACACATGTATGTACACAATTTGATTTCCTTCCCATTGTTTTCCCTCTGGCTGGAAAGATCTCCAACTTTGATACCATTGTAATATCCCCAACATAATTGTTCTAGGATAGTAATGGTTCGTTGTTCAGTTATATGGTGTTATGGTTGAGTGTTTTGTCAAACACTTTGCATGACATATATCTTTGTGCTATAATTTGGTATGCAATTTTTCACAACCAACTTGTATGCATTCTAGTCATAGATACTTCATAAAACATTTATCATACATCCAAGGACTCATGAGAATGGAAAAGACATCATGGCATTTTATTATGGGTGGATCTGGAACACAATAATAATGAGCATCTAAAGTTTGCTACAGCAACTACAATTCAACAGTAACACTACAAAACTCAATATGAAACCTGGAAAAGATGACAATGTCTCCTCAACAGTACTATAAATATGCTCTAAATCTCTCCAAGCCTCCTACGATCTTCTAAATTCCAAAATAGAGTAGCACCCCTTCTCTCCCACTTCCACAATTCTTCTATAGGACCCACGACTTCCCTTCTGACCTCTGTTGTTCACCCAATGGGATCTCAACCCCCTCTAAACCCTCACAATTCAGTTTCAAGAGACTACAGCTCTCTCCCAATCCCACTTATCATGCACAAGGACTCTTTTGACCCTCCTTAACTCGTGGCTCTGTGGAAAGGGGTGACTAGTCCCCTTAAGAGACCCTCATGGCACCTCCTTTCCCCTACGAACATGTTTAAAAAATGTGGCCCCCTCTAGGATACAAGGCCTGCTCACAAATGGGGATCGATTCCACTCAATAAATCCTCAACGGATTCAAAATAGACTCACGACCCACTAAATCACCACGACCTTGTAAAGAAGAGAAGAATTGACCCTCAAGAAGGCCTACAATCCTCCTAGGGAAAATGTTAGACCTGCAAACAATGAAATCGCCTGCCTCCTAGGAAGATCGACACACACTCCCAAACTAAAGATAGTTAATAAGATGAACTCTAATGGAAAACCTTGAATGGATTTCCCCCAATGTTTAGCTAGGGTGGAAATTGCACCATTGAAACCAAACCAGCGATGGAAGGGTTTTGTCAAAACCCTAATGAAAAATTGGCTCAAAGAGCACTCCAAAACAAGAGATCAAATCATAATGAGGAAGGTGATGTACTACCCTTCCTTTATTCTTATCCAAACCCTTTCTAGATATTTCCTCTCTTTGACTGAATCCATGTGAAGATTAAAATCACTTTATAACCCTTTTAAAACCCCTTTTTAATGCCAAAAAATGATTAAATTGGCTTATGAGACATTCTCAGATGTCGGAAGTACCTTTATCATCATTCCAACCTTTAGATATTTTTGTTCATGTTCCAACAATTTATTACACTCATGTGTCTTTTCAGATAATATGGTCCCAATAACCCATTTAGTGAATTTAATTAAATCATGCCTAATAATAAACCAAAATTACGGAAATCATCGGAACACCATGAACCAAGAGTGGACTATGCGGAAATGATCCTAATGATGAAAGATGGTGAATGGAATAGCTTGGGACCCATATAATTCCTCCAAATTACCTGATATTACTGTTAACCTTTTTTATGCCTCTCGTCGGACTGACAAACTCACAAGGTTGCCTCTGACTGTAGAGCAGGGGAATACAAAAATGGGAACATTGTAGTTAATACACAACAATTAATATCATAAATGAAACACATAAATAGATAAAACACTTATCTTTTAATTCAGTTGTGCAATCAGCTTCTTGGGATGGACACTCCACCCAACCATAGACTTGTTGCTCCAAATCTCAATAGCAATTCACCCCCAAGTTGGGGCTAGCAATCCACAAAAGAGGGTGGTCTCTCACTATCCACTCACAGCTCATAAATTTTAAAACCCACTGGTATTATCCTATAGCTATCCCTATTTTCCAACAACTCTCTTCCTTGTTACCTTCCCAACCCAAGGAATGTACCCCTTCACTTCTCTCGGTCCCTCGGGCATTCCAATCATTTTTTAAGGTCTCTCTCACACAGGTAACCAAGAATCTCTCTAGTGGGAAACTCAAGGGAATTCACTGTCAGGAAACTACCAGCAACAACAACAAACACTTTTTGTTACAATGCAACTCACACAAGAGTTCACTCTTTGGGCCTGACAACCTGGATCTTCAGTCGTCTGCTCCAAATACGCTTCAGAAACAATCCATCATGCTCTAAAATTCACCCTCCATAGTTTCTCCAACTCCAATCTCTTCTTTCCTGCTCTCTATTGTTGTTCATGCAAAAACATTCACTTTCTACCATTGTTGCAACTTTCCATAAGAATTTTCCTCTCTTTGGCTTCTTGCTTGACTTACACTCTTCCCCAAGTTGATTGTACTCAGTCCTCATGCTCCCAATAACTATGGGATGTGACTTCTCATACCCACCCTCTTACATATATTCAATGATTGGCTTTAAGGACACTCAATTAGAAATTAGAAGGTTCAATACCAACAATATTTTTAGGAAGTGGGTTGAATTAATAGACATGGGTAATTCCCCCTTGGACCCCCTCTCTTAAACATTCTCCTAGACCCTCCCCTCTCTTGTGGATTAATGCATCCCCCATCTCTTTCCATATCCCCCAGCAATTGGCATCACATTTTATTATTCAAATTCAGAAATACAATTTGCATATACATCACTTGGCCATAGCCACACATTACATGTACATTAAGCATTAATTAAACCGAGGATTATAATGGGGAAATTACAATAGCATTGTGTGGATTGGTATCAAAAGATCATGTAGTTCCTTAACTGGAAGTAGAAAGACTAAGGTTATTTTCTTTGAGATGATTATTTTATCTCCTTTGGATTCCTTTTTTGGAGAGATAGTGTTATTTGTAAAGATATATCTATGCTTTTGAGGATTTTGGAGCATTATAGACAATGGTTGTTATTGTTGTAAATTATTTCCTAGTTGATTGAATAGGACAGATTTTCAATGTCATTATTGTAGAAGAATAGATCCAAGTTCCATTTTCTCTTGGTTGCATTATCACTCTAGAAGTATATATTTCTATTGCTTGGGTATATGAGTTTTGGAGGAATCTTGGTGTTGTTGATGTAATGCTTCTTATAGTTGAAAAGACGAAGGACCTATATCCTTGGAGAATTTATTGATTCATTGGTATAATGATGTTGTATTGAGTCACCAATTGTACAATGGAATATATACTTTTGACATAGCCAAAAAATTGCAACTAATAAAAGTTCTTCAGACTTGCAACTTATAAAAGTTCTTTAGGCCTATTTAACTATGTGTGCCTTTGAATTGGTTTTCAATAAATTGGACGGATCCCATGATATCCTTCATATAGAAGTTGTTTCCTTGCAAACCATTGTTTCTAAGTTGTGCATAGAGAATGAAGGATTGAAGGCAAAGATTAATGGGTAGGAGAAATCTAGTACCTAGAAAGAGAATGTGGTTGCCTTCTTACAGACTTAGTTGATGAGTTTCATGAGGAAGTTGTTCTGCTCTAGGTAGATAATGACTAGTTTTTTGATGAATCCTAGGATTTGAAGAAAGAGTATGATCTTTTGTTGTTGCATATGGCTGAGAAATATGAGACTATTAAGGGATTGTAGGATTGAAAATATGGTCTTGAGATTGAAGTTGGTCATCTGTAGATTGTTGTAAACTAGTATAATGTTGAGAAGATTGATTCTTCCATTGATTCTTACACTCATGATTTTGATGATATTGCTTGTAGTGTTGTTGATTGTAAGAAGGCTGATGTTGATGACATGGCCCCTCCTCATTCTTTACCGGCTATTATTGTTGTGATTTCTCTAGATTTGTAATATTCCAGATATAAACGTATGCAGAACAGAAATAAAATGCTAGAAATGGAAGATGAACAACAATATAA
>CBVK0100352413.1:0-21075 GCA_900067695.1 Picea abies
CCAGAAATCCACAAAACAGTAAGGTCGGCTCTCCTCCTCCTCTAGAAACTCTCAACATCAAATCATAACAATGCATAATGAGGAATTAGGTCAAACTCCTCCCTTTATATCTTTCCCGATCTAATTCTTCATTGACCTCACTTAAGCTAGGCACCTTTCCTCCTAAAGTGATTTATTTTTCAATTAAGTCCCCCCTTAACACCTTTTCATTCTAATTCTTCGTTGACTTGGGCTTAAGTGACTCTTCCTAAGTATTTTGGCTTAATTCATCGTTTAGCCGTTAATTCCTCCTTATTTCTCCATCTTGTTCCCTGTTTGTGCCTGACTATAGTCTACGGGAACATATAGACTACTAAGTCACTCCCTGCTGGCCTACTCTTGGGAACGGGACATCACAATCTCCTCTCTTGAAACTCCAGTACCTCCTCCAGAACCAACTCTAGTTGCCCTTCCTCCTCCAAAGGTGGAAGCTCCTCTGAAGTGTTGATAAATTGTCCCATGACTTTCTTGAGACAAGAAACGTGGAACATATTCTGAATCCAACTCCCATCTGGAAGCTCTAACTTGTAGGAAACTTCGCCTACCCTGCATATGATCCTGTAAGACCCATAGAACCTGGGCTTGAGATTTTTCGCCTCACTCTTCTTCAGAGATGACTGTCTGTAAGGTTGTAGCCTCAAGAATGCCAAATCCCGAACCTCGAAGCTACGCTCTGTCATGTGTCTGTCTGCACTCACCTTCTGTCGATTTTGTGTCATCTGTATATTCTCTTTGAGTACCTTGAGAATCTCCTGACTCTTTACAATCCAGTCTTTGGCTTTGGGAGCCCGGCTATCTCCGAAACCAAGTCAATCAAAGTGGGAGCATCATACCCATATAATGCTCGAAAGGGGGTCATGTCGATGGACATGTGGAAGGTGGTGTTGCAACAGTGCTCTCCTAGATGTAGCCACCTCACCCATGCTCTCTGTTGTCCGGTCACATAGTTCCTCGAGTAACCCTCAACCCACTTGTTGACTATCTTTGTCTGTCCATCAGTCTGAGGGTGGTAACTGGTGTTGGGTGTCAACTATGTCCCCACCAATTTGAATAACTCCCTCCAAAATGTGTCGATAAACCGACTATCCCTGTCACTGATGATGTTCTGTGGAAACCCATGAAGCCTGAAAACCTCTCTGAAAAATAGCTCGGCCACCTGTACTACACTGTAATCTGTCAAAATGGCATAGAAATGTGCAAACTTGGTCAATCTGTCGACCACAACATAGATACAATCCTTACCTTGAACCTTGGGTAGGCCTATAATGAAATCCATCGAGATGCTCTCCCATTTCTGCTCTGGAATGGGAAGTAGTTGAAGTAACTGTTATCGCGCAGTTTGTAGCAAGGATTAAAGCTTGTTGTTTGAAGGTCAAACTGGCGTAACAGGAACCAATCCCACCCAATGTCACCACAATGGGATGGTTCTTCTCTTTAGGGAGGTGAGGCTCAGGGGAGACATCCCCGGTGACCTGGGGTTTTGAGAAGGCAAAGAGGATAATAAGACAAGGATAAATTTCCCCCCTCACAAGTCACCACCGAGCAGATAGTCCTGGCTAAACATCCTATAATAAAGTAAACCCCCAAAGATATACCTGCCTAAGACAAAGCAACAGCAAATAATATATGCAAGCTAGTTCAATGGGTTAGTACTTCATATAAATAGATGACTATCTGATAAACATATAAGCAATTTGACAATAAATGTTGACGAAGTCAATGTTTATCAATAGCAATGAAAATTATATCACTTCACCAATAAATATTGGAACAATATGGCATTCAATGTAACCAATCAACACTTCATTCAATAAATGCCTTAAATCACCATTCAATTGCTTATAAGACAAAACGTTTGTTGCACAAGGGTATTAATAGCAAGAGATGACGGCAGCGATTGGTTAGTAGGATTACTTTATAAGCTAGGGTTAGTGTAGTTAGGGTTTCAATCAATATGTTGAGAGTAGTTTTGATAAAGGTCACTTCAACGCAAGGGATCTCAGGATCAATGCCTTAGGGTTAAATGGAGTCAATAGTGAAGGACGCAAAAGGTAAAGGAGGCAAAGGTAAATATGTCAAGGACCAAAGGGAGAGGCTTTGGAGTGTTGCTAGAGCAAGGCCCCAAAGTCAAAACCCTAGGGGAGAGAGGCTCACCTTGGTGTAGGTAAACTAGGCCTCGGTGCTCTCTCCTCCTTCCTTAACTCAATGGGAAAAACAACTAGCTAAAAGATGAAGCATAAAAAACAAGACTAGAGGGTTTGATGAAGCAAGGTGTTGCTAGAGCAAGGCCTTTTCATCAAACCCTAGAGAAAAACAACCCTAAGTGTAGTAGACCTAGGCTTAAGACGTCTCTCTCTTCTTGGCCTCTAGATAGCACGGCTAGCAATAAATGAAGAGAGAGAGAATGTAGCAACGGCTAGGCTCTCTTCTTCTTCAATGGCTAAAAGTTTCTCTCAAAGGGGATATGAGACAAGGACCTACTTGTGTGCTTGTCACCTAGGGTTTTATTCAGCAAAATTTGCCAAAAATGAAACTACAACCATTCATTCAAGAAGTTTTGCAGAAAATTACTTACATATCACCAAGAAATATCAATGCAAACCCTAGTTGTAACACCTTTCTTCAAGAGAAATGCCAAGACATGCCAAAATAATCCTCCTTCAACAAGTGCGCATCACTAAATTAGCCAATAACCCAAGAGAGGGCGCAAATTTCAGACCTCCTTATGGAATGAGTAAGTTGTGTTGAAAAAATGAAGGTAAAAATTCTTCATTTATACAGTACCATGACCTAATTTTACATTTTAGGTCGTGTAAAACGCCAACAAGGCCAAAATAACAAATCATATTGTTTTTACATTAAATTGTCAAATTAAAACCCTAATCAAGCTGAAAAGAAGTAATAAGCCCCTTTAAGGGAGACGTCAGCCCCTTCTAGGGCAAATGGGGCATCCTAGAGAAAAACGTTAGCCCTCCTTGGGCTTCTCCAACCTGCCACACGGGCATTCTTTTATTCTTTTATCTTTTATTGCTTTTTGTTGAAGAGCTAATCAGGGGACACTGCGCTGGCGTGGTGACAAGTGGTGACAGTGTTACCCACAAGTATTTTCACATAAATGAGAAGGTTGGCTCATGATGAGACCCCCATTCCCTTGGCCATGCAACCAAGAGTCACTACCCTGGCGTGGTGACCAGCTAATGGCAATGTCATGTTGCTAGATACCCATGGACCTAATAGGCTGGCTCGTAATGAGACCCCCTATCCTCTGGTTAGACCTTGTTTTATTATTTTTCCAGGTCCCTCTTGTTTCTTGCAGAGAAGCCTTTTATTGCTTTCTCGGGGATCCATGGGCGAAGCATCTCGAGGTTTTATTTTTAGGCTTTTATCTTTTACCAACTTGCTTTTACCTTCTGGGCCTTTAGCCCCTTCTTCCCACGAGATAAGGTGCAATCCTGAAAATAGGTCAACCCAATGTCTGAACAAGTGGAATGGGATAGGTGAGTGGGAAACAAAATGGAAAAGTGGTACTATGATGGGAGCGGACGATGGCTTTTCAGAAATTCCCGCCAGTGGCAAAGCAAAACCTACAGATACAGGCTTGCTAGGGCACCCTGTCAATCCCCCCAAACATGGTCAAGTGGGCAAGTGTAAGATCCAAGCAATTGTTAGAAATAAAAGGAATCAAATGCATACATTCAATGGTTTTGATGATCAAAGTGACATACCATGATACCCGGACTAATTACCTCATGGAGCAAGAACCTTCTCTGACACAGGACCAAGCCGATGGTGATGGATGATGTTGCTGCTGACAAGATAAAGATGTTGGAAGAAAGAAAAGGTGGGCCCTCCAGGGCCATGCTAAAGTCAATCCTGCTCTCGGTACTCCATGTCTAGGACCTATGGGCCTCGAGACCTAAAGTCAATCCTGCTCTCGGTACTCCATGTCTAGGACCTATGGGCCTCGAGACATGATCTCCTAGTTATCCCTGAAAGTGGGGGATAACAGTAACCATGCTGGAAGAGTCTGCTCTGATTTGTTCTGCTGACAAGTCACGCACTCACTGATATGTCTCATCACATCCTGTTTGAGACCCTTCCAAGAGAATCTCTCTCTGACCTACCTATAGGTTTTGAAAAAACCCTGATGGCCTGCTAGTGGGGAGTCATGTACTGCAGCCAAAATCTTCTTCCTGAGACCTGATCCTGGCACAAAGTAGACTCGGTCTTTGTAGAAGATGACATCGTCAATGAATTTGTACCTGTCATCATGTACCTGCCCATCCAAAATCTCACAAGCGAACTTGTTCTTGGAATATTCCACTAACAAGTGGGATTTCCAATCTGCGGAAATCTCCATAAGGGACCAAGTTGTTGGTCTCCTAGACAATGCATCTGCACACTGTTCTTCTTACCTTTGACATACTCTATGTCAAAATCAAAGGCCTGAACCTTTGTCACCCACTTATGTTGACTCTCACTGAGATCCTTCTGCTCAAGGAAATACTTCAAGTTGTTATGGTCTGTCTTGACCACAAATTTGTTGCCCACCAAGCACTGTCTGAATTTGGTCAAGGCATGCATGATTGCAAGCATTTCCTTGTCATAGATCAAGTACAGTCTCTCAGGCTAACTGAGCTTCTTGCTCTCAAACACAATGGGGTGTCCTCCCTGCATCAACACTGCTCTGATCCCCTCTCCTGACGCATCACACTCCAAAACAAACGACAACGTGAAGTCCGGCAATGCTAATACTGGACATGTGCCCATGACTGACTTCATGTGATCAAATGCTTTTTGTGACTCGTCGATCCAGATGAAGGCTCCTTGTCTGGTGAGATCAATGAGTGGTGCCCCCAACTGTGAAAAACCTCTCACAAACCTCTTGTAATAGTTGCATAGCCCAAAGAAACTCCTCAACTCTGTCACGTTCTTGGGCGTTAGCCAATCCAAAATGGCCCTGATCTTCTCTTGGTGCATCTGTACCCCCTGTGCGTTGATAATGTGTCCCAAATAAAGCAGCTTCGTCATGCCAAACTCACACTTTTACTCCTTGGCATATACTGAATGGGACTCCATGATGCTAAGTACTTCATCCAAGTGCCTTAGGAGCTCCGGCCATGTCTTGATGTAGACCATGATGTCGTCGAAGAATACCAACACTGATTTCCTCGAGTGATCCTTGAAAATATAGTTCATGCAAGACTGAAATGTAGCTGGTGCATTGGTTAGCCCAAATGGCATAACCAGAAACTCAAAATGACCAAAGTGGCATCTGAATGTCGTCTTCTCTATATCCTGATCTCAAATGCAGATCTGATGATATCCAAAGCGTAGATCAATCTTAGAGAAGAAAACTGCCCCATGCAGTTCATCCATCAACTCATCGATGCATGGGATAGGATACCGGTTTTTGATGGTTTTCTTGTTCAAAGCACAGTAATCTATACACATCCTCATGGTACCATCCTTCTTCAAGACTAAGACAATTGAAGAAGCGAATGGGCTATTGTTGGGTCTAATGTGTCCCATTCTAGAAATTCCTTGATTGCTTTCTCTATCTCATCCTTGAACCTTTGAGGATGACGATAGGGTGTTGTAATCATGGGTTTAGCACCCTCCTCCAACTCAATGGTGTGCTCAAACGGCCTGTCAGGTGGTCTCCCTAGTGGAATCGGACCAAAAACCTGTTGATGCCGCCCCAACAAAGTCTTGATCTTTGTCTGATATTGTTGTTGACCATCTGAATCCCTTTGTGTGGTGATCAAGCACTCTGTTGCATAGGCTACCTCCCCATGCCTAAAGATCCTCTCCATCCTCTTGGACGAAACTGTCCTGGGTGCCCCTGTCGACATGCCCCTCAGCACAATCCTCTTCCCCTCATTGTCTCTAAACCCCATCTCAAGGGTTTGGTAATTGGTCGTGATCATGCCCAAGGTGATCAACCACTGGACTCCCAACACCACATCTATGTCAGATAGGTCAACTACATAAAATGTGTCTCTCACAGTGTAGTTACCTAGCTTTACCTCCAAGTCCGGGACTCTGCCTATACACTCCACTGTATGGCCATTTGCTACTGCAACATCAAACCCCTCAAACTCCTCTGTCTGAAGTGCTTGCCTCGATACCAATGAAGCATCAATGAAGTTGTGGGTGGCCCCACCATCTATCAAGGCAATTGCCCGTTGTCCCTGAATAGTCCCTTTGATCTGAACGGTGTCATACTTGGGAATACCAGAAAGGGTCGCTATGACTCCTCCCTTTGTTGGTGCCCGTTTGTTAGCCTTGTCACAAGGTTGTGGTACTACCGGTGGTTGGGCCCCTATCGGTGTCAGTGGTCTCTGTGGAGGTTGCTCCTCCGCCTGTGATGGCTCCTCCTTTGAGCTAGTGGATCCTGTAGATTTTTTGAGGTCCTATGAGGCTGCCACCTAAGGTCTGTCCTTGACCTTAGTATGGCTCTAAGTTTCAACTGTGTGGTTGTCTTCTCTTGTTGTTTTAGGACAACAAACAGTCACCCAACTTTTTGCTCAATGTTCAATGGTTAAGTGCTCTTTTAAGGTGCCCTTCCAAGTGTTTTCTTTACTCAATGTTAGCACATGCATAATACATTAAAACACATAACACTACCTCTAGATCTTTGAACAATAAAATGTTGATCTACACTTCTAAGCATGCATAAATTTGACACAGGTATTTTTGGTCAACATGACCCTGGATAAAAACCCCCCGGGGAAAACCAGTTTGGGATATATGTATATAGAAGGCCTCAAAGCAAAATGTACAACACATGAAACATAAACAAGTGAACCTGGTACAATAGCAACCACTCTTTGGTGCCTTGGAGTTCCTCGAAGACTTTCCCACAAGCCTTGTGAAGTACGGTGCCCCTTGCCTTGGTGAGCCTTCTTCCTCTTGCTTGCCTTTGTCTTTATCCTGATCCTTTGTTTTTCCTTTGCACTTGCTTACCTCTGAACTTGCCTTGTCTTTTCCTTTGCCTTTGTAGTAGTCTTCTACTCTAAAGAAAACCTCCCACATGACGATGGTGTGCCCCTCTCCTCAAGTGCGCCCCCTCCTCACACAAAACTCATGTGCAACTCCCACTCCCTCACCCATGCGCCCTCTACTCCCTAGAGTGTGCCTAAGCTAGTGAGGTGAAGCTCTCCATGAAGTGGGTAACTCCCATAAGAAAGAAAGAAGCTCCATCTCTCAAGAATGCGCCCTCCTCCTCTCAAATGCGCCCCCACTCAAGCAATAACTCAAACTAAAGGGAAATCCTCCCTGGCTATGCGCCCTCCATCTCCCATCAAGAAATACTCTCCTCAACTGGATGGAACCAACAACAAGGAGCACCCTCCATCTCCCATCAAGAAATACTCTCCTCAACTGGATGGAACCAACAACAAGGAGCGCCCTCCTCCTCTAGATGCGCCTCTCCTCAAAATGCGCGCCTCCTCTAGAAAATGCGCCCTCCTCCTCTAGATGCGCCTCTCCTCAAAATGTGTGCCTCCTCTAGAAAATGCGCCCCTCTCCATGTAGCATGCACCCTCCAAGGAATGATGGCTAAACGTCCATGGATAACCTGTCCATGCAAGCTCAACCCAAGCAATGCTTCCTCCTCAAGGCAACAAGGGTTTCTCCTCAAACCCTCATACAAGTGCACCCTCCTCTCCTTGAGAAATGCACCCTTCCTCTCTTCTCCAAAACTCACAAGTGAAGAATGAATCTCAAAAATATACTATACCCTCCTTTATCCTCTTTTGGCCAAGCCCTAATAGATCAATGGCCTAGATCCAATCTAGCCAAGTCTAATCAATGGGTGAGATCTCATCCAAAAATCTCACTAAGGAAACCCACTTTCCTTAGTTACTTTATGTCTATTAATTCACCCACTTTGTGAATTAATTGTCACTTTATGACTTAAGTGACATATTTCACTTTTGACTTAAATCTCCTAAGTCAAAGTGAAATTAGAATCATAAAGTAAAGTACAAGGGTAATAGTCTCCCCCTTTGTGCTTAGAGACTCATAAGCACATGGGGACCACTTTCCAAGGTACCCAAATCCCAACAGATCCACTATCATGTTCACCCTCATCACTATCCACATTATTTGCTGCCACCTCAATATAATGGATCTCTCCCTTGCCCATGCACCTATGGTCAGGGACCCAAGGGTCCTTGCAGGTGAAGCAGAGCTTCTTCCTCATAGGCTCTTGCCTCATCTCATCATCCAACTTCTCCTTGCCCTTCCATTCTCTCTGGAATGGCTTCCTGTCTCTATCCTTCTGTGGCACGAAGGGTTTGGAGAAAATTTTAGTTTTGGGCACTGAGTTTGACAGATCTCTAGTACGTAGGATCGCATCCTGTAATGTGTGAGGCCAGTAGGCCTTTACCCTTCCTCTCAAGGGTTTTGTGAGCCCCTCTGTGAAAAGCATGATCAACCTGGGCTCTGAAATATCTGTCACCGCCACGGCTACCCTCTGGAACTCTGTGTTGAATGCCTCTGGCATGTCAGTCTGCCTCAACTAAGCTAAGTCCCTGAAATGGATCTCTGGATCCCTCCTGTCAAACTTGTCCATGATCCTCTTGGTGAACTCCCTATAAGAAGTGATGTGATTGTCACCTAACGTCACCAGTCCATGATGCCACCACTCATGTGCCTCACCCTCCAAATGAAAGGTAGCGAAACTAATGGCCTCAATCTCTATCATCTAGTTCAGCTTGTAGTACGTGTCTAGTTTTTGTACCCAAGCTCTGGCAGTGCATTTGGATGATCCGTCGAAATAAGGTATAGTGAGTTTACCAACTTTTCGAATGAAGTCTATGTTATGCCCCTGTTGTTGTTGTTATTGTCCTCCCCTCTAAGTATCTCTAGGACGGTTCCTGGGCCTGAGTCCACAATACTCGACTAGGGTCATGTCCTGATGGAAATCTAGTCCCAATGTTACATACTCTCTCCTATACTCGGCAATCTCCTTTGCCTGTGTGGGTTGCCTTTGTGCTATCGGTTGTTGTGTTGTTGCTGCTAGGGGTGCCCTCTTGAAGCTAGGGAATAATGGCCTGGGAATCCTACTTGAAGAAGTGTATGTGCGAGTAGGTGAATGGGGTTTGTTGCTTGCCCCTAAGTTCCCCTGCGCTGCATGTGGGGCATGTGTGCCCGGTCTGATCCCTGTGGCCAACCTATCGACATCTGTGCCAATGACTAAGTCATATCCTGTTGACTGACCACTAAGTTGTTGAGTACATGAATGAAGGTTGCCTCTGGTTCCATAGGGGCCTTGCCACTGCCCTCTGGTCTCTCATATCTGTCTCCCATCATCCTCTATGCCTCACGCTCTGCCTCGCGCTCTACCCTTCTCTCTGCTTCCATATGCACCTCTTCCTCTTCCTCTGAACTGAGGGGAAAGGGGGGATAATCTGGCCTAGGTCTCCTCTCCCTCTGTCTGTTGTAAGTGACATATTCGTCACCTACGTGCTCACGGCCCTCTAGTTCCTCAACTGAACCCATCGACTTTAGTCACAGGATGGCAGGACTAAAGCTTTGATATCACTGTAGTATCCCTATTTCCACATATCGGAATATAGGACTCAACTGACGATTATTTGTTGTCAAAACTAATACACTTTGGGTTTCTGGATGCGTTTTGTGATTGGTTTTAGCATGCATGGTGATTTTGCATGTGATTACAGTTGTTTAATAGTATATAAGCAAATACGCAAAAGATAAAGACAAAGAACAACTGCAACAATGTATTTTGAAAATGATTGGGTACAATGTCGCATGTGGCTAAGTAAAATAAATCTCTCGGTTAGATCAGAGACAAAAGGATCTTAGTCGGAATACAATAAGCAAATTGAAACAATGATACCCGGAAATAGAAGAATGTTGTTGGATCAATGGAAGAATGTTGTTGGATCAATGGATGAGCTATGGGATCTACTGCATGCTACGGCAACTGCTACAAGACTGGAAAGTTCACCCTGGTAGTTAAACTCCTCGGATCTACCTGGAATCTGTCTCAAACAATGCGCCCTGACCTCATACACACTCTCGATGTTTGTCTGCTTGAAGAGCAGCCCTCTGCTGATCTGTACGGACCCCGGATGGATCCCCTTGGAGGAATGCACCCCAACTGCGACCAATAACTGCGCCCTAGAGATTCCACCATCAAACTATGGTTGTGATAGTCTCAAATTGAGCACCCTAGGCTCCTCTGTAATGGGCCAGGAGGGTTTCCCCGGCTCAGGTCTTGTGAATTCTCTGGAACCCTGTGAATGTCTCCTCAAGAGTTGCGCCCTCACTGGACAACTGTTGCGCCCCTGATGATTTCTCCATCGGAATCTGACGAGAAACCAGTCAATAGATGCGCCCTGCCTTCCTCTCAACTGGGTCAGAAGGGAATCCCTATATTCTCCCTGGTTGGGACAAGTCGAATCTCTAAGTCTCCTCAGAAGTTGCGCCCTCACCCTGAATAAGTGTGCCCTTGCTGCTGCAACCTTTGTAACTATTGCTAAAGATCGATGGAAGATCTGTATGATCTCCCCGGTGACTAGGGTGTGTCTCTCAACACCGAAATCAACCTCTAGGTGCATTCCTCCTAGAATCCACAAAGTCAATGATTTTCCTGAACCTATGTTTTCTCCTTAGAGCTCAAATGTCAAATCATAAATCTCCATAATGAGGAATTAGGTTTCTTTTCTCCTCATATACCTTTCCAAAACCCTAATTCTCCGTTGACTTCTAAATTTAGCTCCCTCACTTATGCGCCCTTCTATTTTTAGCTCAAAATCACTTAAAGGCGCTTTTACCCACTTTTCACTTGATGTCACTTTCAAATTATAACGTTCTCTAGTAAAGTAACATCAAGTGACCATGTTTTCCCTTGTATCTCTCTGGCTATAGTCTAACGGGGATGTTTAGACTACTAAGCCCTCCTCTCCGGAGCTCCTACTCGGAAAGGAACATTACATTCTCCAGCCTAGATGACAAGTATTCAACAATCAAGGATTTAATAGATGGTTTCATGGAAAGATGGGGTGACAAAAAAGAGCATAGACATTTGTTAGCAGCCCTCCACAACCGCACTGATCTAGTAGAGAAAGACTCTCGGTTGCATGTTGTACTTGGTGATGATGCCAAAAATACTATGAAGGGATCTGGGGCCATTTCCTTCTAGTTAGATTCCAGTACCCTGCTTCATTTGAGTGATGTATTGTTTGTACCAGGGATGAGAAGGAACCTTGTCTCTATTTCAGCCTTGGAGGACAAAGGCTAAAGGTTGCCTTCTCTGATGGTAAGGTTCTTGCATGGCACAAGAACTCTAGTATGGGATCAGCCCATGTGATTGGTGTTCGAGAAGATAGTTTCTACAGATTGACAGTCCGACTAGTTCAATCCCCGGTCCATGATTCTATCAGTCTGAGTGAGTTATGTCATAGGCGACTTCCTCATTTGCATTCTAGAGCTCTTCCCACTCTGGGGAAGATGGTGACAGGTCTTCCAGCACTTCGTGCAGAGCATGATGGGCATTTGCAGAGGCTATGCTCTTGGCAAGAATGCCAAGGGATTTTTTTCGAGCAGTGACAGCAGATCCAAGGGGATCTTGCACCCGGTGCATTCAGATTTGTGTGGGCCTATGACAGTTGCTTCATTGAGTGGATACTTATACCATGTGATCTCCGTTGATGACTACTCTCGAAAGACTTGGATTTACTTCTTGAAGTCCAAGGAATCTGAAGAAGTCCTTTGCAGGTTTCAGGAGTACAAAGCACAGGTTGAGAACCTGATCGGAAAGAAGATCAAGATACTGAGATCAGATAATGGAGGAGAGTACACCTCCAAAGGTTTCTGTGATTTTTGTGTTGAGGCAAGAATCAAGAGGGAGTACACTGTTCCTTACAACCCCTAGAAAAATGAGGTTGCGGAGAGAAAGAACAGGTCTATTGTTGAGGCAACGAAGGCGATGATTCATGATCAGAGTTTTCCTATGTTTCTATGGGCAGAGGCATCCATGACCGATGTATATGTTCAGAACAGGAGCCCTCATAAGATTTTGAAGAATATGACTCCCGAGGAGGCTTTCACCGGAGAGAAGCCTGAGGTTGGACACTTCAAGATATTTGAGTATCCTGTCTACATTCACGTACCCAAGGAGAAAAGGACGAAGTTAGACCCTTCAAGCAGGAAGGGTACATTTGTTGGGTACAGTGAGTCTTTAAAGGCATATCGGATCTACATCTCAGGTCAGAGACAGATTGAGGTGCGCAGGGATGTTTCCTTTGAGGAGGAGGTAGCATTCAAGAGATCTAGAGGATCTCACATGGAGATTGATAGTGAGAGGAAGGAGGATATGGTATCTTCTCCCCCTCACCCTTCAGCAGTTTAGAGGGAAGCAGTTGAGCCCACAGAGACAGTTGAGCATGTGGATCATGTTTATGTTCCCAGAGATATTGCAGTAGGCTGGAAGAGGCTTACAGGAGGCAGAGGGACATGCAACTCCCCGGGGTACTTTTAGAGAAAGTAAGAGACCTCGGAGATTCTCGAGCTATGTTCCAGCAATGAGCCACGTCTTGATTTTGAACCTTCCTGTTATGAGGAGGCATCTAGTCAACAAGTATGGAGAGATGCCATGATTGAGGAGTATCAGTCCATCATGAAGAATGATGTGTGGGATATTGTTCTGAGACCTTAGGGGAAGTCTGTGGTGACTTCCAAGTGGATCTATAAGATCAAACATGCAGCTGACGGGAGCATCGAGAAGCACAAAGCGAGATTTGTGGCTAGAGGATTCTCTCAGGTAGAGGGAATAGACTATGAGGAGACATTTTCTCCTGTTGCTCAGTACACCTCCATTCGGGCAATCATTGCCCTTGCTTCAGCCATGGGTTGGAGATTACATCAAATGGATGTAAAGACAACCTTCCTCAATGGAGAGATTGAGGAAGAGGTGTACATCGAGCAGCCAGACGATTTCATGATTCATGGGAAGGAGTCCCATGCGTGCAGGTTGAAGAAGGCCATGTATGGACTCAAGCAGGCACCTCGAGCTTGGTACGTGAGGATTGATGGATACCTAATGAGTTTGTATTTCAGCAAGAGTGTTGTTGATGTCAACCTATACTATAAGATTGTTGATGGTGAGTCCCTGATTTTGATCTTGTACGTTGATGATTTATTCCTCACCAAAGCAAATTGCCTCATTACTTGGTGCAAGCATGGGTTGGCCTCTGAATTTGAGATGAAGGATCTTGGCATGATGCACTATTTCTTGGGACTAGAGGTGTGGCAGAGAACTAATGAGACCTTCCTGGGTCAGGGGAAGTATACAGTCGAGATTCTAAGGAGATTTGGGATGTTGGACTATAAGTCCATGACCACACCGATGGTGTCAAATCTGAAGAAGTTGAGTGAGTCTTCTTCTGATTCAGACTTGATTGATCCGACTATGTATCGGCAACTGATTGGATCATTGATGTATCTAGTTAACACCAGACCAGATATTTGTTATGCAATGAGTGCACTTAGCCAATTCATGAGTCAGCCGAGACAGATGCATTGTGTAGCAGTGAAGCATGTATTGAGATACTTGCGAGGCACAGCTGGATGTGGCTTGAGATATGCTTCCAATATTGACATGAGATTGCAGGGATATGTTGATTCTGATTGGGCAAGCAGCACAGTTGACAGGAAGAGCACCTCAGGGTGTTGCTTCAGTTTGGGGTCTGCCATGGTTTCTTGGTGTAGCAAGAAACATACTTATGTGGCTTTAAGCTCTGCAGAAGCTGAGAATATTGCAGTATGTATGGCAGTACGCGAAGCAATGTGGCTTCAGAAGCTCCTTGCAGGATTGTTTGGACAGATGTTGGATCCCACCGTGATTCATTGTGATAACCAGAGCTGTGTGAAGCTCTCAGAGAATCCAGTATCTCATGACAGATCGAAACATGTTGAGATCAAGTTTCATTATATTCGAGATATGGTGCAGAGGAAAGCAGTACTGGTGCAGTACCTTCCTACAGATGAGCAGATTGCAGATGTTCTCACCAAGCCCCTTGCCAGGTCGAAGTTCGAGTACTTATGTGATAAACTTGGAGTGGTAGAGAATGCCCCTCTCGCTGAGAGGGAGTGTTGATGATTGCAGCTTCGTGAGACATTCTCCAGGTCGTATTCCTCAATGGACTAAGCTAGGTTCACCTGTGAGCAATACTCCTCGATGGACTGAGTTGAGTATGACACTTATCAATGGATTGATAAGTTGTATTGGGATGGTGCCCAAGGACCCTTGGGGTGTAGCCCATGTGGTCGGGACATTCTCCAGGTCGTACTCCTCGATGAACTGATCTAGGTTGACCTGTGATGACATATTGGGTTGGTGCCCAGCGACCCTTGGGGTGTAGCCTATGTGGTTGAGATATTTCCCAAGTCGTACTCCTCGATGGACTGAGTTGGGTTGACCTGTGGATAGTATGTGGTTGTAGCCCTAGTGTGTTCTAGTGGGTGGTGGCCCCTAGACGAGATGAGAAGGTCCACATTGGGTGTAGCCATGTGTGACGAGATGGAGGAGACCTTTCACTATGACGTCATAGAAGGACGAAGGCCCAAGCCTTGCGTAGAAGACCTAGAAGATCAAGTCAGCCCTATTGAGTGGCACCACTTGGATGTGACAGTTCACATGATGGACTTGTATATATAGAGAGCCATCTCCCACTTGGAGATCATCACTTTGGATCATTCTCTCTTGTGTATTTTGCTCTCTTGGACTAGTGCGCTTTCTTTGGAGAGTAGTGCCATTCTTCTTTTGGTCTTGGATCTTCTCTTGGACAAATATTCTAGTGAAAGGTTACTGGGTTTTCTTCCCTTGAGTAGAAGGGTTTCCCAGGATAAATTCGTGTGTATCTTGTGCATGGTTATTTCCTTGTGATCTTGGTTATTTACTACAGCTATTGTATATGGTTTATGCTTCATCTATGCTTCTGCTAACGTGAAATGTTAAAGAAAGATAATGAAATCTGAATAAGCATAAAATTCAACATGGAAGACAAGCAGCAAACTATTAAACAAAAATACCACAAACAGACAAGCAATAAACCTCAAGGTTCCTGGTAATCCTACTTGGGAACATTACACAACAGCTATGAAAAACTCAAATTCCTATGTTTTAGAATGGCAGGAGAATCAATTTTAGACAAAATTTAGGGCTTTAGGGCCATGTATTTTTTATTAAATATACGAGTTTTTTTGGAGGATCCACTGGCGATATGTTTCTGGCAAGCTGGAAACGTATCCCAGGCAGATCCTCTAGCAATTCCAATCTGGAAACAGCTCCTTGTCGAATCCAGATCCATATCCATATCCAACCCCTAGAAACACAGATCCTAGATCTGACCCTGGTGGATACAGTAACTTAAGTATATGCAATACAATATATCTTAATGTGGATATTAAATAAGTTTTGTCAAGCCGACACATTCAACCTAGCCACAATAAAGAACAGGCCTTATGTCCTAACCGGTATAAAAAAAACAATGATCTAACCTTATAGGCAATTAAGTGCAATCAGCATATCTATATCCATTGCAAAAGGATTCACATAATGGTATGGAATTTCAAAAGCATCATCAGAATGATGTTAATCATTATAACAATAACTGATCTATACCACCTGCCATTTTAATCAAAATCATGCTTTTATTCTCAGGTTATAGACACTATTAAATTCAGCTCATATGTTCAAGAATCAGTGAACTTCAGGACATTGGATTAAACTTTAACTTTTAACTTTTAAACTTTGAACTTTTGAACATTAAGCTTTTAAACTTTAAACTTTTCAATTTAAACTTTTCACAAAGTAATTGCAAGTGCTTAGCCTCCACCATTTAGATTCCACAATCAGGGCATTCGGAAAATTAAAATTTTGGAATGATTAACCATTAATCTGGCATCATATGTAACTTTAAATCTTACCAGGCTGAAATAAATGAGCAAAATTCTGGAGAAAATTGATCTGGTGGAGCACAAGGTGGTGGTTGCTCAATTATTGTCTCCAACAGCTCATAGAAGTTCAACCAACCTTCCTCTTCTTCAAGAGGTAAATAAGGGAAGCGGCCTATTGCACACTCTAATATAACAAGTCCCAAGCTCCAGATATCACTGCTATACCCATATACATTTCCACTGATACGCTCTGGCTGAAGAATATAAAATAAGCAGAGTTAATTATTTTCAAAAAATAGAGAGAACAAAATATACATAATTGAGAAAATAAGACGAGCAAACTCAAATTTCTAAACTGGCAAACTAAACACAATAAGCTGGCATGAAAAAGAATATATCCAACATAAGTGAATACCTACAAAAGGATGTCAAAGTTAACTACCAGATAAGATTTTTAAAACACCATACCGCCATATAATTATAGGTGCCAACAAAGGTGTCACGTTGCCCCATGGAGTTTGCCAGAACTGCACTAACACCAAAGTCTGTAATCTTTACTTCACCTTTATGATTCACTAATAGATTTGATGGTTTAATATCCCTGTGAATTATATGCCGTTCATGGTGCAAATACACCAAACCTTCAAGAACCTGGATAAGAAACAAATGACAAAACATTACTTCAAGAGAGAGTAGCTACATTCCATCTAAATCAACTTTCCCACAAAGGGCAATTAACAAGAGGGTAAATTGCATTAAATAGTCTAACCTGCTTACAGACAATAGCAAGATAGGGTTCAAGAATAGTTTTCGCTTGCTTAATGACATCTGCAAGAGAACCACAATCCATGTATTCCAAAACTAAGGATATAACACCATTATCGTAGAAGGCATGGTGACATACTACAACGTATGGACAGTGTGAGGCTTTATTTATTTTCAGTTCTTCTACAATCTGTTTACGAACAGTCTCTTGGACATTCATTTGGATAACCTGCATACAAGAAAGAACATAAAACATTAAAAGAATATTTACTCAGGGAAACGAAAACTATTTGGAGACACTATCAAGCCTAAGGCGAAGAAATTCTAAACCAAATACTAATAGCATGTACATGTAACCATAAATAATATAGATACATAAATGATATATATAAATAAAAGCACACAAATATATATATACATAGATATACAAAAATATGTATGCCATTCCTAGACAAAATTTTCACCTAGAAAAGAGTTACCTTTTGAGAATTTGGAATTTTGGGGGAGATTTTGTTGGCTTTTTTTCCTTGCAAAACCCTAAGGCAAGAACAAAAAAAATTATGAAAAAGTTAAGAGAAGGACTTTCTCAGGGCTTATTGCAAAGACATGGAGGTTGGGGGGGGCATAAGGTGTAATGCAAATTTTGCAAAATTCCAGTGAGTAGAGGACTAAACTGTATGAATTTCGACTATGTAAAAGTAAGCCCAGTGGTGCCTACAGAGGTTGAACTTTAAGCAATTACCAGTCTGGGTGCCAATGAAGATGCGAAGCAAACAAGAAAAAGATTAAGGCTGACATGGACCAATTTTCTTCTTCTGCATTTGATCCACCTTCTACTGTTGAAACCACTCTTCTTCATTTTGCTCCAGCTTTGAACTAAGAATCTCTACTAATATTGGTAGAGAATCAATACATAGTTTATTTTCTCCCACCATTACACCAGTATCTCAACATAGCTCAGAGGCCACAACATAGATGAAATCTGTCCATCAGCAAGCTCCAGGTTTGAACTAAGAATCTATACTAATATTGGTAGAGAATCAATACATAGTTTATTTTCTCCCACCATTACACCAGTATTTCAACATAGCTCAGAGGCCACAACATAGATGAAATCTGTCCATCAGCAATCTGAAAAAGCTATCAGAAACTTTTGGTTTGATTCAGACTCACCTTTTAATGTTGCTAGATCCCTATATTGGCGAGTTATGGTTGAGGCTATTCCCATTTGAGGAGTGGGTTTCAAAGACCCTAGTTCCGACACTCTTAAGGTGGGCTTTTGACAGAGGATGTCCAAAACATGGACAAAATCCTTGTTGAGCATAGTTCTTCATAAAATAATAAAGGTTGCACCATTATGTCCAACATGTGGACTTAGTGATGGGAAAAATAGAACATTAGAGAATTTCCTTGTATCTTGTCCCAAGGGAACAAAGATCCTTAAATATGTTGATGCTTCCAACCCTGTAAAGAATGCTCCATTGCTTCGTGAGCTGTTAGAGTCAGCTGTGTTGAAGGTACGGGGGAGCCTGTCCAAATTGTGATAGAAAGGCTTCCAAATAGGTGGCCATTGGCACACTTCTGACTGAGAGAACCCCCTATATTTTGGACACATTGTGCAGCCAATTGTTTAGACCAGATCTTAGAACTGAAGACCTTTTACCTGTGAATATGGATCCTTGGCCAAAACACCAAACCAGGGTGTTCAGGACATTAAAAAACATGTTTGTTTCAAATTGTTGCGGACAAGGAAACATTCATAACAAAATAGAAATATAATCATGCATGAGTCCTCAACTTGATGAGAAAATTAACAGAAGACAAGAAGCTTGATCATCCATTCATCACCTGAACGTCCACTAATTTCCTCTCCTAGCAATCTATTTGTACACTTAAGAAGAGCTTGAGGAGAATGTTTGCATGTGAAGGGTGAGCTGAATCAAAAATAGCAAGTCAACAGATGGCACAGAGGTGGTAGCACTTGTTTTTATGAAATTTTTTGAGAGATGCTTAGGAGGTGATTAGAATGTCAAAGCCACTGGCTAAGTCCCTGAGAATGTTGGGTGGAGAAAACCAGCCCGTGGATTTTATATATATATATCAGGCCATGGATAGGGCCACAGAGACAATTCAAGCTACATATGTGTGAAAGGAGGATGAATGCATGTCTCTGTGGGATATTACTAAATCAGGGCAGCAACATCAATCCAATGCACCGTTGCATGTTGTTGGGTATTATCTAAACCCATCCTTCTTTTATAATGAGTCCTTCAATCTCAACTTAGAGGTGATGTGAGGCAAGTTCTATTCCATTCAGAGCATGTTCCTTGATACCGGTGCTTGGGATTCAATCCATCAACAACTCAAAAGCTATAAGAAGGTGGAGGGATTGCTTGACTATGATATGATTGTCCAATCGAGGAAGACTAAGACTATCTTACCATTTAATTCCAATCTTGATTTCTTTTGTAATTTTAATTTTCCTCTTAATTTCAGTCTTTAGATATTTTATTATTAATATTATCATTGCATATACTAGGTCCATAGTGGGATGACGTTGATAGCAATTCTCTCGAGCTTCAAAGTTTGGCTATTTGATTGTTTAGGCAAACCGGCAATGCTTTAGACTGCAAGTGTAATTGGGTTATGTTTAACCATATATACACAAATGCATTCAATTAACACAACAACAAATGAATGATTTAGCGTTCATGCATTACAGTTTTCCACTCTACAATAAACAGTTGGCAGATTGGATTCTTTTCAATTATAATATATTTAGTATTTTATGGAAATCTAAAGTTTTCTGGATTTCATTTTCTTTAATATCTACAAAGCCAGTTCTTTAACATAATCAGGAAGCAAGCGTGATGATGCAATCAAGATGGAAGGGGCTGATCCAACATCTAATTAGATTGAGAGGGGCCATCATTCAAAGAGCACAATTGCACTGTGGAGTGCTACAGATGACTTGAGATACATTTTTTCATGATTAAGTAATGCCATGGCCCATCAAACATGGTGTTTGGAATATAGACTCTAGAGTTTCTAAATATATTTTTTTAAACTTCTGTATAATAGTAAATACTAAACAAACTCTTTGAACATTGAAGTATATGTAAAAGTCTGTGTTGCCTATTTAATTTAGCATTCCTTTAGGTTTACTTTGATGTCCATGAAGAGGATTTGTTATGAAATGAAAATATCAATCTTTTGAGAATTTTAAGTTTATGTTTAGTCTTTTATTTGTAGAGTTTTATGCCAACTCTTTTCCAAGTATTTCTCAAGTCCAAATCATACTCTTACTCTCGGTGCTTCTCCACAAGACAAGCATATCCCATCAACAAAAGATCATATAACTGATCTTCATGGTATGAGAAATATTCTTTCATACATAGAAAATTAAAAACACCATACTACACAGGGAAGCCTTGAGAAGATGGATAACACAATGTCAATTAGAAGGGAAACCAAGATGGGAACTACCTATGGGATTTTCTCACTTTTGAGAAGAAATAGAACATGAGATAGGACAAGAGACAAGAACTTGGCGGAAAAGGTAGATTTGTTGGGTATGGCATAGAGAATTCCCAGTGGATGTTGGAGGATGTATGGGGACAACACTCCAAAGATTCGCACTCTTGCTATGTGTTTACTATCTAAAGTTGCCAATTGCTCAACTACAAAGAATTGGTCCACATTTTGTTTTATCCACTCTATTAAGTCGAATAGGCTTTACCTCTAAGAGAGCGGAAAAACTAGTTTATGTGCATAGCATTGTTCGCCTTCTTACAATGAAGGCACCGGAGTGTTCACAAGGACCAACCACACAGTGGGATGTAGATCCTGAGGATGTTCCATCTCTCCATGAAAGATTGGTTGATGTGCCATTAGATGATGATATTGTGTTGCAGTTGACAAGCACAGATAATGATGAGAGAGAAGTGAGGATAGGCTTAATACCCTAGTTGCATGGGAACCGCTCGCAGTATCTCTAAAACGTGTTCTCATGTTTCTGGGAGGTTGGGAACGCGTATGAAACATCCTGGATTCGATGGGAATGGCTCTAGGATCTTGGGAGCATTTTGGGAACTTCAAGCTCATGGAAATGGGAGCTTGGGAGTGGGTTCCCTTAGCATTTCCTATGTAGGGAGCTTGGGAGTGAGTTCCCTTAGCATTTCCTATGTAGGGAGCTTGGGAGTTGGTTCCCTTAGTGTTTCCTACACAGGGAGCTTCCTCAAGTTCCTTACCTATAGGGGAGCATCCACACATTTCTCAATAGGTCGGTAGTGTTGAAATAATGTAACTGCGAAGAGCATTCTTATTATTTTGTTA